>JAHBCN010000488.1:180309-283913 GCA_019359885.1 Listronotus oregonensis | reverse complement strand
TTATAATGGACTAAAAAAAAAAGTGTGTGTGGAAACCTTAAATTTTTTTGTGACAATCTCTCTATATTACAATAATTTACACTTACCTAGGTGCAATATCTCATCGTTCAATGCCACAACTTTATTTTTTTTATCAGCTGACAAATGAATTCCACACTGCAAAAAGTCAAAAAAAAACAGTTCTCCAACATGATTATCAACTGTACTCGTTTTCACTATGTCACCCTTTCTAACAGAATTTCTCAGCACATTATACGGTCGATTTTTGTGTTTATTTTTCTACAATACAACTAACAGTACCACAGGCAATCTGCCTGCATAATTGTACTTTGGTCTGGGGGGGAAAGTCTTATAAACTCTGCTAAATCACACTTGGCATAAGAATCAGATATTTCATCAAAAATCTCAACCTTTTTCGGGGCCCAGAACTGCTTAATGCTTCATCTATAAGGTTATTTTTTTACGACACAGTTTTCTTTTATATTGTAGAAACCCTCATGAGTTGTAATTCAGGCACCCAAATAGCCCAAACCTCTTTTACCCTTAAGTTTAATTTAGGAATGGGGGCGTTTTAAAAGGCCTCCGCAAAAGGAGCCAAAGGAAACATTGAGTTTGGATTTGACCGTATTCCACAAATTTTCGTGGGTAACAGATGGCGAAGCATTTTTAAATTATGTATTTAAAATTGTTTTCCCGGTTATATTATTCAAAACTCCTGACTTTTGGCATTTTAATTTGTTTTTTGTGACATAACCTATTTCAAACGTAAAAAATGCAGACATGGCAGAATAGACGAAATATCTCTAAAATGTTACTTCGTACATATACCTTCTAGAGGCAGCCGGGTTTTTTTTGGCCATGTGAACAAGCATATGGGAGAGAAATAAAATAAGATTACAACCTTTCTCCTCGGATGCTTTTTCCCATGGCCAAAAAATTCCTCTAACAAATGTCAAAAGGATATAATAAAAATATTTTTTTTTTTTCTTATTGGTCTGTTTGTTATTCAGAAATAATGTACACTATTTTACACTTTTTTACGTAAGCGTTTTATGGAAGGTTTATTTTAGGACTAAGTAGGTAGAAAAAATGTAAAATATAATAGTATACCTAATATTTCTGAATAACAAACATACCTTTCATTGAAAATGATTTATGATACTTCTATAAATGCAGCTTTGTTTTAATGTGATTTACAATTTATGATTTGTACTACGCATTCACCATATAATTTTTGCTCATGTTACAAATACAGAAAAGAAACTGGTCTGCAAACACAAGTTTAGGTGTTCTCGTATTCTTCATTCTTTACTCACTCACTAGCATAAACAATTTCGCATCATTTAGGTAAAACACATTTTAAGTACTTTAACTATAAAAAAATACTCAAATATTTTCCCAAAAAACTTATTTTCTTCTAATAAGCGCGACAAAAAAAATTTAAAGGCTTGTGCAGTTTTTGTCTAGATTGACCACAAATTTATTTGCAATGTTTTAAGGCTAAATATCCAAAAACAATTTTTTTTATTATGTTAGCTCCCTTTTTTATTTTTGGCTAGTTCCCATCTTAGGTCCAATACTACATGATTTTATAAAAATTTCACAGTCTGACCTATTTTTTTTTTTTTTTTTTTTTTTTAAGAAAGGCAAATAAAATTTTGTGATAATTATCTATAATCTAAATTAAATAAAACTCATTTGCTGTAAAATCAATAATGGTGTTAGCTCATGATACTGATATTAGTAATAATATTGTTTCTTTTAACTCTACAAATCCTATTAATTATTATTTTCAATAGCATATTTAATCAATTATCAAAAAAACTGTTCTATAAGTTTTTGTTGGGTTACTCGCAACCAGAATTAACTGAAACATGAATCCGCCACAAAACTATAAAACATATTTAGAACTACTCTAGATTTTCTCTCTTCAATTAATATAAGAATGTAAAACAAACTATTTAACTGAAAGTTTTTATTTCAGTAAATGTTGGATCTGGCGTAATCTAGAATATTTTTATGGAATAAAGTAGTTAGCAACACCAAGCTTATTGGGTACAGATTCAGAAAAAATAGTTAAAAGAAAAAATAAAATATGTTACTTTAATTTTAAAATACGTAAAAAGAAAGATCAATAATTTTCTATAATCCCCCTAAAGTCTAGAAAGAATTAAAAAACTGTACAAAAGTAGTAGCATAACAAGATAAGGCAATTTTTTACTTATTTTTTCGCCAAGACACTGAATTAATTATTTAATACTGTTCTGCCATGTAATTTTCTTTAATATAAAAGCAAGTTCTTACTCACCTGTTCCTTAATAATCTCATCTTTTTGTATTTCGGCACTGAAGTCTGTTTGGGTAGAAATAGTTACTCCATTTTGACCAGTTTGTTTTAAACCTTCCCTGTACAAATGCAGTAACTCTGGAGGTTTTGAAATGTTAAGTCCTACATCATCCCAATCATCAAAATCCTAAAATGAATTAAGTACAAAAAAATTGTAAATAATTACATTTTGAATAATAGTTATAGACCAAAATTAATTCTGTATAAGATGAGGCGTGTTGTTAAATTCATCGATGAATTGCTGTTTCATCAAGCCGTTTTTAAATTAATTAATGGAAAAGCGCTAAAGAAAGATGGCCGTTGTTTTAGTAGTATATGGACAAGGATAAAACTAGCGGTAATCTAGTGTGACGTCACGATAGATTTCTGCGCTAAACCATCTGATGAATTTAACAACACGCCTATGTTTTTATCTTGACTTTGAACATTGGAATCTCAGAAACTATAAAAAATACAGAGTCGGTCAAGTTGTAGCAAATTCTGCAACTAAGAACTCTTTAATATGCTATAAACAAATTTAGTATCGAGTATTGCCGCCGATATTTAAAAAATACTAAAATCTTAATGTTTTGTTTTTGTGACTTCAATAAAAAAATATATATTAATGTAAAATGCACCACCTCCTTGAAAATTTTTTTCTTCTACAATCTACATAATTGTTGGTTTTAAAATTTAATGACTGGTATAGAAATCTGAAACCCATATCAAATTTATTGCATTTTTAAAAACATTCAGTTTTAAAAGCAATAACTCAAGAAAGTTTAATGATGACTCTAGGGCTTTTTGGTAAAAGGTAATATAAGTAAAATAGACAACCCATTTGTTTCTTGAATATTAAAAAAATAATAAATCTTTGTTAAGGTGGAAATAAAGTGGGATAAAAAAAACAGTTTCCTATTTGTAAAGGTAAAAAATGATGGTGAACTAAAATTAAAACTTGATATATGTCGTATAATGCCATTAAGTATTATTAAATATCTTCTAAAAAAGGTAAGAAAAACTCTAAATATATATTTTTTCTGATATCTTTAAAAGTATTGGAATATTTCTACAATCGTTAGACATAAGGTTTGTTCCAACCCATCGAAAAACCGTCACCGAATGATCACGCTCATGCGCAGTGATTAAAGTGAGTTCCAACAGAGACGTGACGGTTATCGGACGATCCTGTTTGTGTACCAACATAACTTGGGATCGTTTATGTTACGGTTTCAGAACGGTAATTCCGATACATGGCCCAAATTGAAAACTGTTTGGGTTGACTTGCGCATTAAGCATCTTGGCACTGGCTTTTTGATTTTTAACAGCTGTTTTATGTTTCATCTTCATCTGTTTACTGTTATTTAGCGACTAGCGTGCATCGTGCTTTAGCATTTCGTATTTCATTGCTTGTTTAATCGTTCAAAAGTATTAATTTTTACACCTCCTAAGCCCATCATTATATTTAATTATCATTAATTATATTTATATATTTACAAAACAAAAAAATCCAAATACTTTTGACCTTTTAATTTGACAGTCCCGAATACAATCCGTAAAACGATCCAACGTTTGTTACTTTTTGTACCGTCACAAAACTATTTGAAGTCCGCGCATGTGTCGAAGCGCACCAAAAAACGATTCAAAAACGGTTTCGAAACCATCACGAAACGATACCGGATGCTTGTTGGAACAAACCTATATAATTAAAAAACTTTTCATGTTTTAACCATTTCTATATCTTTAAATGTATTTTCTGAAATTCCAGTAATAAATGTCAAATGTGTACATATAAATGGCTTATTATATTTACTAATTTAATATTTCTTACCTGATTTTGATTTTCATCTGCAAATGTAATAGAAGTTAGTTTGTATCCCTGTAGTAAAAGATATTCATTTATTAAAAAATTCAGTGCTCTTTGTTCATGGGGCTTTATGGTGGAAAAATTAACATTTCTAAGAGATCCTTTATCTGGTGTACTGGTCTCCGATTCTAAAAAAAAATCATCTTTACAGTATATTTAATATAATGTAGATTTTTATTTCTTTATTTAAAATGAACTTTAAATGTTTAAAAGTTCAAAGTTAGCAATATACTAAGAGCTAACAAAATAAACCAAAAAAGGTCCATTCTTTTGAATAATGTTGACCAATAATATTTTATTTATAATAAATACATCAATTTTTTTAGATCTTACATTTACCAAGTTAAAATTGCTTTAACCCTAAGCAGATTAAACCTTAAGCTGTTTTAACTTAGCAAATATGGTTTTATGTCTATGGTACTATTTTAAGTTCTCAGTGAATAGCCTTATTTTATCAGAAATACAGAAAAAAGGCAATATCTAAAAAAACCAGTAAATATCTTAAATATGATCAGATAGTTATATTAGCTAAATAGATCAAATATTTTTCTCTAATTTATGATTTATCTGTTACAAAATGAGTAAATAGATTAAATAACCCAAATAATTATATTTTACATCCTAATTATTAATAAGCATGTATTAAGTTTTTGTATGCGTATATGCTTTTACTTAATATTTTCTATTCATATATAATGTAAATATCCTTGAAAATTGTTTATCACCATAGTGAATATTAATAATAAAAGATGTTAACAAATGTAATATTTATTCACATTTCCTAACTAATAATTAAGTAATTTATAGTATATAAAATTTTTAAATACATTCTTATTGAGTTAACCCACTTATCTTATTTTTTAGTATTTATTGATTTATTTATTTATACACTCGTAATAAACTACACTAAATAAGTGTAAGATAAAAAAAAAATAATATGACAATTTACAAAATATTCTAATTATCTAAACATTATACTCAATATAAAAGAAGGTACAGTTACATTACAATAAATACATCATGTAAGGGTTTTATAAGCATTAAAGAAAAATGACTTGCTTAAAAAATAGTAAATTATTTAATACTAAAGTGGTTGTAATGTTTACTAATATGATGTTTATATAATGTTTAATGAACATACCTATAGCAAATGTTAAGTTATTTCGAAGGGCATTAATAGTTTCCTTTGCTTTTCTAAGCTCAAATTCCAATACAGCAATCCTTTCATCACCCCCTGCACCATCTTCTGAGTATCTTGTTAAATCCAGACTGTCTAATGTTACTTGACTTCCAGATCTCGCTAAAATATAGAAATTCTTAATAAAGATGGATACCGATAATATGGGTGCTTACCTATTAAAAAAGCCCAGAACCTAATTTATCTAAGAAGAACACACAATAATTAATAAACTTGATAAGTTGCTAATAGAAGGAACCCTATTAGGCAGTGAAATAAAGAATACATACATAGTCGAGATGTAACTTCCTGTATATGTGTTTCAAAATTTCCAGGGTTAGAAAAAAAGTCTCGCAGAACTTTTAATTCTTTTCCAGCTTCTACAAACTCGGTATGTAATTCCAAAGCAGTTAGCAAAAGCCTGTCCTCCAACAGTTTCGTTGCAAAATCGCTATATGAAATTTGTTTCTTGTCATGTTTCTCCGATTCAACTTTATCAATTTTATTACTATCACAGTCAAGTTTGGCCAAAGACATTTTTTTATTACAATTAATTTAGGTTTAATTTTACATATCACAATATTTAACACCTTTTAAAAATTACAAATTTTGTTCTGTATACAAAACACAAAAAGTTGACATTTAATTTTGTTGTGGCTAATAAGCGGAACCGGAAAACAATTTAATTTGTATGTTCTCCGTTCGGGAAGTATTGGGTGTTTTTCAATTACCGCACAAAAGCGCATTAAGCCGTACAATGCTCAAAATTGAGTGTTTCAACTACCGCACTGCTTCGCATAATCGGTCTTGGCTGTTTCAATTAATGCTCGCTAATGGGGCATTAATGCGCACTGTGCTCTGTAGTTGAAAACACTCATTGGCTTATGTGCGATGACCTTTGAGCATATACCTTCTAGAGACAGCCCTGCCGCCCGGCAGTGCGAACAAGCGTGCGAGAGAAAAAGAAAAATCGGACTACTACCTCTCTCTCGCTCCGGTCGCGTCAGAGACTCGCACGTCGCACTCAATTCGCTGAATTAAATAGAGCAAATCAACAAATTAGGTGCGACGTGCAAGTGAGATTGCTTTCGCTCTCTGACGCGATAACGTTTTTAGCGCACAGCATTTACCTGATTTACCCCTTCAGGTGTTTTTGCTTCACGGTTACGTAAAATCGTACGATTTATTTTTGTTTTTTTAACTATTTAATTAAAGATTCGGTGCAGGGAACTTTAGTTGTGCGCAAACAGAGACGATTTCTCCACGTTTTGGTATATAGGTATTTTTGGTTGGTCAAAAATGCCACCGATTTCGGGACGAAAACGATGACGTCACAACAACTTTGGTATCTATTTTGGTCCATTTTGGTCTGTCAAATCACATACCAAGCTTGAAGCACGGTTAGTTGATTTTGGTGACTTGCTATCTTTGTTTTAACTTGGAAGCTGATTGGCTAGCTATTTTGATTATTTGTTTATTTATTTTTTGTTATCAATTTGTTGAAATGATCCAATAAAAGTTATGAAAACGGTGTGACGTTCCTAATTAATAATCATACATTGACGTTCTTTAAAACGATGAATCTGCTCATTGTTTTAAAAAGGTTAGTAATGTTTAAAAAGTTAAAGGAATTTTGTTTTACACAATTCTTTCAGCCGCTGTAGCTATTAGCGAAATAGGCCTTTTCATCACAATTTTTTGTGCGCATGCGTTAGTATCCGCCTTTTTTTTTCGTACTGTTTTTGTAAACAAGCATGTTAAAGGGCCTGTAAACACATATTTAAAATAAGAAAATACTAAAAAAAGTATATTATTGAAGAAAATAAATACGAAAATAAAGAAAAAAATGCCTTAATTAGCAAATAGGTTTTTAATCGATTATTTATAATGATATCAGTACGAAAAGGAACGAAGAAGGGGTTTGTTATGGAGATGTAAAGTGATACACGCTATAAATCACTTAAATACAATACAATTTAATCAATATAACAATTGTTTTATGTGGTAGGCCTAATTAGAATAAAATTATTGATACTTTTTATATAGTAAAGAAGTAATGATGCCTATATATAACCTCTCAATCAGTCACTTCTTTTTCCTTTTTAAAGACGTCCATGACATTTAAGCTACCTTTTTAATTTGTACAATTATGGGCTTTAACTGAATTATAAATCAGTGAAGCACCATCAACGATTTTTTCCCGTAAATGATTTAATTGGGGAGATAATACTGCATTCCCAGCCATTGTCGATCAAAACAGTACGAAACTTTTGAATTGCCGCCATTTCAACATGGCGACTGCGCTGCGCTTGTCACATGATGAAAAGGCCTATTGACAAACCCATATACTTATAAACCAATATACTGCTTACATTGACATATAATTGAAGCCAAGAGAGGGAGAAAGGCAAATTCGACGTCCCATGTAATAACGTATATGTCCATCTCAAGATGGAGTCAGCATATCTGCGCATGCTTTAAAAGCTCTTTTTGGATTGGTGAAAGTTTAGATGATCGATAACCGTTGTGATGACCAGCCAATGGATGTTAGAATTTTAGTCATGCGCAGTTGGAAGCTCTCCATCGTGAAATAGATTTATGGAAAATTTATATTATGTTTGGTAGTGCTATCTCTCTCTGATGGCTTCCAAATACCATCACACAGCATATGAGACGTTATCAGTATATTGATTTATAAGTATATGGACAAACCAAACAAATTCGGCTTAAATTGGTAAGGTACGTCATTTTTATGACCTCAGAAGATACCGAATGGTTAACCAGTTATGTACCAACCAAAACGTGGCGAAATCGTCTTAGTTATACCATCAAATCGACCAAAGCAAAGATAATACTACTACGGATAAGATAAACCATTCAATGCTATATTTTTGATACCCCGGATACCCCAAATGTACTTTGGCTAACGCAGCCGATGTCCATCGAGAGCTTTTCGCCTGGCATTTCAATCCTTGAACGAAAGTTAAACAGTGTTGCCGGCATGCCTTTACTGTTGGCGTGATGAAACGCGGCTAGAAAATATACAACCAATGAGAAAAACACATGCAGGGGTGCCGCAACCTGTATTTCCCAAAACTTTATAATTTATTTACAGCTGACATGCCCAAATATCCCTCAACTAAGGTGGCACTTTTCGCCGACGATGCGCTAATATAATCGCACTCGTTCGCTGCAAACTAGCCGAGACACACATACAGTACCACCTCCACTATTTAAAACCTTGGTATGAAATATGGAAAATTAATATAAATGAAGATAAGAGTGAATCTTTAATTTTAACTTAAAAGATCACAAACAATAAAATTAATGTACCAATTAAATTAATAATAGCTACCTAAAACCTCAAAATACCCAATCTCAACGAATAAGGTACAAGCGACAGACATTGGCAATGTCGGCATGGTTTCTACCTCGTTTCGCTGGGGCAGGGGTTACCGACTTAATTTTTTCGCTTTACGGAAGCATTGCTATCTCCGAACTGATTCAGAGCGCCCCATTTAAATGAACCATCTATCCGTAGTAGTATTATCTTTGACCAAAGTAAATATTGGTAACTGTATTTATTCGGTAATGTTCCAGCGGCGTAGAGGTCTGAAAATATAAAACTCAAATAAAAAATATTAAAGGTCTTACCTCCGAATTTTGTGCAATAAAATGAATCTACATGCAGTTTTTTGCATTCAATTGGTGAGAGCGCCTAGACCCTATGTGATTGTAAAGACATGAAAATTGCATCGATGTGTAAAAAAATCGCTTTTTTAAAAGTGCATTTCGAAGGGTTTAAAAAAGAAAAAATGTAACTCGGAAAATATTGACGGAAATGAATTTAATTTTGCTACTCGGAGGTTTTTGAGGTCGCTAAATTCGAATATGACATCAACAGTGATCTCAGAGTTAGGTACCTCGTGACTGATTACGACTTTATCTCCTGGAATTTTATGGAAATTCGTTACAAAATTAGCCGAAACTTAAGCCGGAGTCTCATGCGTCCGATTTCCGACGATCCGATCATCTGAAAGTATTTTGATTGGTCAGAACATTTTGGCGTAATTTTTCATCCGAATATTTTAACATTTTATCCGACGTCGGATGAAGTTGAATTAATTTTAATTTTGCACGATGTCGGACGTTTCTTTCTGGTCTTCTAACCTTACTTTATTTACTTTGTTGGGGTAATTTCAATTTATATTGAATATTAAAATAAACAGTTATAATTTAAAAATCTTTAAATTTTTTTAACATTAACCTAAATTTACCTCAAACTCAACAACCACTTTCTCATCTTCCACTAAATAATATTTTAGTTTCGTTAGGTAATCATTTCTTCTTTTTTCATTGCAGTTTCACAGGTTAGCCTTTAAAATGCTCTTATTTTCTTTTCTTTTAACTGGATATCGGATCCGAAATTCTGGTCAATGAGACATGCAAGTTTTCCGACAAAAAAATTAAAAAAGTTTCGTACGTCGGATGGTCGGAAATCGGACGCAGAGACTCCGGCTTTATTCCGGGGGCTCGGCTCGACACGAATATCAAAATGTCCCCGGTGGCAGACCGTTATTATCGTGATATTCGTTTCGAGCTACCTTAAAAACCCCAATTTTTTTTATTTTTTGTTTGACCGCCCGCAAAGGCTGTATAGGGGGCCTAAGTTCAAGGTAGGATGGGTGCCGGGTTCGCAAATGTTTAACCATCTTAACCCCCTTTCCGCAACGCTGTCCGAGCACCGACGCGTTTTTTGATTTTTTATTTTATATATATGCGCTTTTGGCATTACAATAATTTTTTGTCTGCAATATTACACTTAATAAGCTTTAAAACTAGCATTTAGCACTAATTTATTTTAATGCATTATTTTTTTTTTTGGTTAAGAAACATCTATAATGGCAAGAAATCAATAAACATTGCACGTTTAAAGGTTTTTTTTGTACTTGTCATTCTGTTTTTTAAGCAATTCATTTTAGATGTAAATAAATGTACTTGAACTTATTATAAATGTAATAAAATTGCCTAAATTAAAACTTTTTAAATTTCCACGAATATGATGGCCGAAAAAGGAATGATCTTTACCCATATCCTTTATTTAAAAAATAAAATACTAGAGCTTTAAGCGGTTTTTTTTTTCAAATTTCTAAATCTTTTATAGACTTTGTTTCTGCTCTGAAGGAAATAAAGGAAACTTTCTTTAAATGAACAAAACAACTTTGATATTTCTGTTTCTTTTTTCACAGAACAACATTTTAAATTTCTTTTTATTTATTTTTAAAGTCACACTTAATACTTAAACAATGCCGAGACCATGTGATATAAAAATATTCTCGTCCTGCTCTCATTTTAGATGTAATATTGGAACTTAACCACAATAGAGACTTCTTTAGCTTGTATCCAAGTAAAAACATTTTTTTAAAAGAAATTTTATATTACTTAAATATATTAGTAGTACACGAGAGGAAAATACATACATAATCTATTGACTTAGGCATGTACCAATTTAAAACTTATAGACTAACTTTTGTACAGTGCATATTTACATTACTTAACTACTCTACAAGAGTGTTTTTTACATAAGTACATAAATATATTACAAATAAATTAAAAAATTAACAAAAAACTGCTCTATTCTATTAACTATTATGCTCTTTAGCACCATCACATTTATATAAAAAATTACCTAAATAGCCCAAATATAGCAGAATATACCATAATTTAATTTTATCATTATACAGGGTTAAAAATAATTATTCTTTATTACTTAGGATTTTTTTTTCAAAAAGAAAATCAATAATTTTGTTTTTTTACCAAATAGGATTTTCCTACATAAATAATTTCCCGGTTATTGGCTAATTAAGGGTAAAAACCAGCTTACGAGGGCTGTAAAAACTACATGTTTTGTCGTTTTTAAAATACAAAAAAAAATGTTAAGCTACAAGAAGCGGGTTTTTGAACAAGAATATGAGCAAATTCTTGACCAAGACATTGTGTGTTTTTGTGCGGCAGCAATGTGACCAATTTCCTATAATCAGCTAAACTGCTTTACCTTTGCCAGTAAAAGCAAAATGAAAACTAATTCAATTTTTTATATTTATTTTACCAATATTAAGAAACAAATACTGATGAATTATAAAACAGAGAAAGTTTTTACGGCTTTGATCTCAAAATTCAAAATGTTGTGGATACTGACTTAAAACACAAAAATTCACTGTTTTTTCCAAATGGCCCAAAAAATTAGGATTTACTTCATTTCTTGACAAAAAATGTTGGATCTTGGATCAAAATTCAGGTGTTACATATGACAATATTTTAAAGGCCAATTTCTACCAATTCTTAGGCAAAAACTTGTTTCACATATTTTGGCCTTTTAAAAGTAAATACGCGTCTTGATAGCTACAAAGCTTTTTTTTTGGGAAATGAGCAAAAACTATGGTTTTTAACTCCCAGAAACAAAGGGGATCTCACCCTGCCATTAAGTAGTACTGTGTGGTTTTAGGGTGATTGCTGATTCCATTTTGTTCACATTTAGGTGTAGGGTTACCAGGTTAAAAAATTGTGTTCGCAGGACATATGTATATAATATAAATGCAGGACAGTAATAAAAAAAATCAGAACATTTTAATTAACCTTTAATAATAGTAATAGGTCTGCTTGTTATGCAGAAATAATGTACACTATTTTACACTTTTTTTACGTAAGTGCTCTTATGGAAGGTGTATTTTAGGACTATGTAGGTAGAAAAAATGTAAAATAGTGTAAAATATTTGTAAATAACAAACAGACCTAATATTATCAAAAGTACGGCAAAAAGGTTGTAAAACATAACCCAAAAATATAAGTAGGCTTTCTAATCCAACCAGTTTTAATTTAAATACCAAAAACATTATTTAAATTATAAAAAAGAATATATTTAATACATATATATTTATTATATATATATATATATATATATATATATATATATATATATATATATATATATATATATATATATATATATATATATATATATATATATATAATATATATATATATATATATATATATATATATATATATATATATATATATATATATATATATATATATATATATTATATATATATATATAAAGATATAGACCTTGTGGGGTCAAGAATACATATTTTATGGAACAGTTAGTCAGATATTGCTTATATGTACCTCCTCGTTTTTTACTGTTGAGTTTCTAGCATAAAAAGAAATTTAGGACTTTAACTTTAAGGTTAAAACTAAGCGTCATATATCTTTACATACTATTTTAAGGATGATGAATGATGAGACCTAGGTTCATTGCCCATTGGGAACATATGTATTACTAATAAATTACAGTCTAATTTTTGAAAGATGGTAACACCCAATTTCTCTGGCAATTTAAGAATTTCTGGATAATTCTTATAGCTGACGAACCAAAACGAGCGTTTCTGCTACTAAGTTCATCCCTTAAAAACATAATAGAAAGGATAAAGAGTACACTAATTAAATTCACTGTGTTGCCACAATACCAAACATATGGTATCTAAAAATCTTATTAGAAAAAACTGATAATGTGGAATGTAGCTGATAACTAGAACATAGAGAAAATTAATAATTTTCTCTATGTTCGTATCTCGTTATTTTCTAAGTACACTCTTCTACACCACATGATCTGGGAGCTGATTTACAGAGAAAGCACACAATAAAATTGTACAGAAAATAAATGTTATTAATTATAATAATATATTTTATATGAATTATATATTTGAATAAGTTTTTGTTAGGTTTACTCTCCTGGAAACATTCTAGAGAATGGGACCACTTCGATCCTGGTCCCGAGACCCCATATGAACTGGTAGATCGCCTGAAACATAAAAAAGAAAAAACTCCCCAAAAAACTTTAAACACTTATCTAGGTTTCGGTTGCAAGTCTGCCACCATTATCAAGATTGACTAAAATGAAAAATAAAGTGGTATAACCTTAGAAGATTTTAACATCTTTGTTATTATTTACGACGTTTTGTCATAAATGACATATTAGTTTATTTTGACTGGTATATTTAATATATTCGAAAAGAAAAAAAGGTTGGCGTGTTAACTGATTTTAAGTTTTCCTGAAATTACTTCAGCATCAAGCACAGGTAACCATGTATCATTTAAATTAACAAATACTGAAGCTATCTTTATTTAATAATATAAATGCAATTTCTTACAAGTGCATTTATATTAATAAATATAAATATAATATTTATAAGATAAATGCGTAGCATCAATATCTGTTAATTTAAATACATGGTTAACTATACTTGATGCTAAAGTAATAGCAGGAAAACTTAAAATCAAATAACACACCAACCTTTTTGTCTTTTTGAAAATATTAAATATACCATTTAAAACAAACTAATATACCATTTAAAACAAACTAATATGTCATTTATGACAAAACATGATAAATAAAAAAAGTTCATAGAATCTCCTAGATTTTATACCAAAATTCTTACAAATTTAATTTTAATGTCTATTTTATTTTTCATTTGAGTTAATCCTGATATGGGTGGCACACTTGCCACCGAAACGTAGATAAGTATGTGGCAATCTGCCAGATTTTAGGGGCCAATAAGGCTGAGCACATTCAGTCACTATACTTCGGGACCAGGAACAAAGTGGTCCCATTCTCTAGAGATTTTCCAGGCAAGATTTTTTAAAACATGAATCCGCCACAAAACTATGGAACATATTTATGAATTAAAAAACCCTACTTATATTCTGGGTATTATTTTGTGTCCAATCTTGGCAGTGCTGCTACCTAGAATTTAAAATACTTAAAATTTATTAACAGATATGTTTGCTTTGTCTACTCCAAATCATGAAAATGTTTAAACAGAATTTCATTTTAACATTATTTAAAATATAGTATTTTAAAAAAATAATTAAATTATTTAATAATAATATTAGGCATGTTAATACAGAATAGGTTATAAATAACCAATATTAAAGCTAATGTTTGGCAAATTTTCTACTGGGGAGTAATTTTTATATAACTGATTTCTTAGAAAATTTGAAACAATTAAAAATTATGAAGCAACATCTTTAAAAAATAGGCATTTCTGAGAAATCAAGTAAAGAATAGTTTTAATTTATTATGATGCAAAATAATTAAGAGATGTATACAGATTGTTTTAAATGAATGACTGCTAACTTATTTTATATTAAGGTTCCAATACCGGCTAACTTATCTAATTCTGTTTTTTTTTAATGGAGCAAATCTTTTTTAATTAATTGATGTGATATGTAAAATGACAACTGATAAATTTATGATAATATAATTAAATTTGTTAAAAAAAAACAATGGTTTCTTCAATATTAAATAAGTTAGTAATAGGGAAACATCATTTGAAACATACTGTAATACTTATACACAAGACAGCCTTTAAGAAATTTATTTGAGAAAAAAAACAACGAATTTTCATAATATTCTAAAGGGTTTTCCGAATTTTTAAAGAAAAATTATTAACCCTGAATGATGGAAGCGAAATTTGAAAATTGATTATTACTAATTATTTATATTAAATACTGATGAATTTACCTGGTACCTTGTATGAAAAATCTTGGCTTTTTGGAAAAATAATTATTCACTCCAGTTAGAACAAAATAATAATATAGGAAGACATTACTTGGTGTAGTTTAAAAAATAAGGTAAAGAATTGGAATATACAAGATCACTTTTCTTTTAGTCTAGTCGAGAAGTGGTTTCCTGCGAAAAATAGAAGGCTTCGAAAAATCTGAGAGATAGCACATTCGACGCGGAATGCCAACCTGAAAAAGAAGTTTTGAGGATTTTTTCGGTCAATAAAAATTGCAAGTGTTATTAACAAAAAACTAAAAAAAAAGAAGTCTTTTCTATTTTTGATAATAACTCAAAAACCATAAAAGGGAGCGAAAATTGCAAAAAAGATCCTTAAAGAGGAGAAGATTTCCAAAAAAAAGTCCCAACTATCAAAACTTTATCTCCATTATTTATAATTTTAATTTAACCCTGAAAATGAACCTCCGTGCGATCTTTTTGGTTGCGCGCTTAGACTCAAAACCGAGTACGTCACACTAAATAATTCTTTTAAAATTATTAATTATTAATTAAAAAATTTAAAAAAATTATGGTGTATTCAGAATTCTTCAAAAAATTTATCACCGTTAAAACTTTAACTTAATGTTAATTTTTCAACAAGTTAGACAATTGTTAATTAATAAAATTGTTTTGAAATTTTGTCTTTATTGTATATTAAAATTTTTCGAGAAATTTTTTTAAAATAATTGTCATAAAAATGTTTTGGTTATACTTAACAAGATCACGCCATTAAAGTTTGATAAATATTAATCCTTTGTTTAGAATAATTTTATAACTTTGACAATAAGGCTTTGATTTTTAATTTATTGTCACAGTTAAATTATTATAAACAAAGAATAAAATTTTTTAAAACTTTTATGGACTGATCTTTTTAGGTATGTATATAAGAAGGGCTTTACAAAGCAAAATATTATTACAACAATTATTTAAACATTATTTTTAATGTACAATAAAGACAAAATTAAGAAACACGTTTGTTAATTAAAAATGGTCCAACTTGTTGAAAAAATAACTTTAAATTAAATTTTCAACAGTTTCAACAATTATTACTTAATACCTTAAAAAAATATTTAGTGTGACATACTCAGTTTTGACTCCGACCGCACAACCAAAAAGGTCGCGCGGAAGCCCATTTTTAGCGTTAAATTAAAATAATAAATAATGGAGATGGGGTTTGGGGTGTTGGGACCTTTTCTTGGAAATTTCCTTTCCTTCAAGGATCTTTTCTGTAATTTTCGCTATCTCTTATGGTTTTTAAGGTATCATAAAAAATTAAACAGGCTTTTTTTCGTTTTTTGTTAATAACAGTTAAAATTATTATTGGAAGAAGAAATTCTCAAAACGCCTTTTTCAGATTTGCATTCCGCGTCGAATGAGCTACCTCTCATATTTTTTGAAGCCTTCTAACTATTTTTTATTGAAAACACTTCTCGACTAGACTATTTGGTTTTCAAAATTTTGGCAGAAATAATACTACAGTTCCCAATAGCATATACTAAAAGTACATCTAAATGCTTAAATGTAACAGTGTTTCTTCATCTAATGTATAGTGGCACTAAAAAAAATAACTGTTATGATTCAAATTGGTTTAAGCACTTAGATTGTCCGTTTGATTTACCTCTTACTTAAAATGTTAGGAAAAAATTGGTCAATATTAAATTTAAACTTTAGACTTTGGTCTAAAATATAATGTAAAAATATTAAATAAAAAAGGCTCATAGTAGTTATAAGGAAATACCCAAATAAAACGAAAATAATTTTAAAATTTCACTTCCAAAGTTATAGGCAAGACACTTCATAGCTTTCTAACTTTATAACAACAGTAAACAAAAGTCAGCTTTGGTTTATATAAAGCTGACTTATTATTTACTCTTAACAACCATCATTTTATTATCTCAGTCATTAATCATCACACATGCTACTTTCATTATTATTGGGCTACAACACTACACAGTGTCGTTCCGAATAGTCCTTAAACTACAGTGTTGCCAATATCCTTGTAAAACCCATACAACCCATGATAAATGTTTGACCACAGCCCCAGAATAGTGCATACAATGGATTCATTGGATAACTTGATGCCCTGTATACAAATGCTATTGCAGCACTACTTACGATGCCTGTAACAGCAGGAGTGATTACTCCCATAAATAGTATTGCTATTGGAAAGTATTTCCCAAATTTATGTTTCCTGAGGGTAAGGAATGCTATTAGTGCGGCTACCTAAAAATTCAAACAAATTAATATGTATGTCTGATGTAACAATTTTCTGTTAGTAATGCATAAAATTGAGCTATTTTAATTTTATAGTAAAGAAAGCATTAACAACTGAACCAAAAAATATTGCATTTGTCTAAAAAGCCAGTAATCAGGGTTACAAATTTAACTTACAAATGGGGAGACTTTTACTTTATTTGTTTTTGCTTACATCAACCTCAAATTTTTGGCAAGTACTCAACAAGTACTTTTTAATATATGAATCCGACACAATATTATAGAACAGATCAACAATTTATTTTAATAACTTTAGTGCCAGTCAAATACTGTTTTTAGATTAAACCTTAACAAGTTATAGACGCAGATTATTCTTAAAAAGGTCCTAAAATTAGTGCAATTTAAAAAATTGGTAATTTTTAAACTTGCTGCGTTTCTAAAGAAAAAGTTATATTATAGTTATATAAATATTAAATTTTCAAAACCATTTTATACTTATGATATCCATTTGTATTTAGGGTTATTTAGCATTTAAAAACTTAAGGCCCTTATTACCTTAGAAGATATCAACAAATATAAATTTAAAAATACAGTAGTCTCACTGTTCTGGCACTATTAAAATCTTAGAATGTATTACGAACTCCGCCTTATATATACATATAGTACGATCTGCCGAGCTACAGATGCACTTTAAGTTACTGACTAGTGAGTCACTGGCATTTAATTAGTAAACATGCATTTTAAAGCTTTACAATATTTCTTGTTTTGAGGTTATTTGTTTGTATTATTTAGTTATGGTATTACAGAGGGCTTATTCACAATATAAGTTATCCAAGGACATATTATGGACACAGTTGGGGCATTTGAGTGAATTCAGTTGAATTTTGCCTCCAATGCAGGTCATTCAATGCTGTTACTCAAAGCAAAGCAGTATAGTCTTTTTGGGGTAATACACACAGTTTTCTTAAAAATAACTTGTCTACCACCAGCAGTTTATTAAATATCATGTACAAAGAACCACAAAAATACCAGTATTTGCTGAAAATCCACTAGGTTCATTTTTGCCTACTTTATATTCAAATTAACATCCAGATTATATGTATAACATTAAAACAACACAATAGGTTAATATTTTAAATCATTCATTTACAAAATAAACCTAATAATGTGAGTCTTTAACCAGAAATAATTTTGACCAAACAATTAACTGATTTGCAAATATATCCAGAAGCACTTACTGTATATGACGGGCCATGAATATGATACAAGATAGAAAAATCAAATTTTATTTCTAATAGGTACATTACAACAAAAAAATGTCTTAATAACATCTGTAAAACTGATTAATTAATTTTAGCAAAAAAATAAAAGAATATGGAATTACCAGTAAATATTTACAAACCTTACAGTTAAAATAAATTCTATGCATATAATTCTAATAAAATCTAACAATTGACTATGGTGGCCATATTGCAAACAATTAGAAAACATTTTAATGTGTACATTTGTTGTAATTTGTAAAATTATATATTTTTTGATAACTTAAGGTAGGTACCATGTAAAATTAGACAAGTATTATATTGTATAATTTTTCATTTTGATTTTAATGTTAACTGCACCTTTAAACATCTTCTACTTTTTTTTATTGACCAGGTAAATAATAAACAAATAAGTAAATAAATAAATGTCCCCTTCAATTTCTGCAATAAGTTCTTCATTACCATGTATGTTCAAGTGAGTCAACTTAAAATTGGTAAAGGAAATTAATTAAAGCAAGCTTTGCCAACTGGAAAATGTTACTTTAAATATACCATAAAAAAGTAATATAAGTATTTATGTATCTGTTTTTGGGGTATGGAAAATCAGTAGTTGTTTACGATTGCTTTACTAAAGAGCAAAAAGATGCAAAGTCCAAAACTTAAAAACTATTAAACCCCAGCATTGTGTTAAGGCAAGTATTGTTTTATAAATAAATTGCCTTGTTTTAAATGACTAATTTACTTAGTTTATAAAATAAATCACGAAACTACTGTAACTACTTACAGTATGCACTAATATTGACGAAAACAAGGCCCACAGGAAGATGTGATACCACATCTTGGAAAATGTATCGAGAGCTTTAAGTTGCTGTAAAGACAGCACTGCACTCAGGGAGTCCATGGCAATAACCTTAAAGAAGCTCCCTCTTTACGTTATATTATCAGCAATTTCTTTGGATATATCCATTTCAAAGTTTTAAAACTGCTTCCCTATAGAATGAATCATATATCAGTGACTGATTATAAAAAAAATACATTGTTTTGTAATCATTGATAAGATTTCTCTGATTAGCTGTGTCATTAAGTATAAAACTTACTTTATTTACATTTCTTTATATTTATTTCGGATTATTACATTTTTCTGCGTTTTATAAACAAACTAAAAAATATTGAAATTTGACATATTTATTTGACATTGACAGGCTGTCGCGGTGGCCGCACAGAATAAAAAAGGTTGCCGTTGCTTTCGATTTTTTTACCAGTAACAAATTTTTGCGAGGTAACCACAACATCCCAATATCACAGCATAATTAACAAAGACAGTTCCAGTTTATGAGTTGGAGAAAAAGTAGGGTCATTTTCCTCGCACAGGTTCATCTGTTATTTTGCTGGGGAATAATCTGCCTTTTTTATTTGAATTGTAATGGTTTCGTGCGCGTTTCTTTCTGTTTTAAACTTGTGCTCTTATACATGGTTACCTCGCAAAAATTCAGGTTAGCATAAACGGAAACACAGAATAAAAAAGGGTTAGTTAAGTTACCCCTGTTCTTACAGTTAGTTCTGGAATAGAAAAAGGTTATTTCTGTCGCCTGGCAGAATTGCGACTTCGACAATCTCAAACATTGATAAAAACACTACTCATGAACAACTGGAAACCCTATGATGGAATTTGTCCATTGTCTCGTTTTGTGTTAACGACTTGGCCTTTTATGAGTCAAATTTTAAATTATTTTTATTCACTTACGGAACTATAACGAAAATGCCAAATCCACGTTAGCTTTCAAGGAGAAGGAGACAAAATCGTATTCTAGTGTGTAATTTCGTAGGCTTTACCTTCACTGATTTTTCTGGATAATTTACGTTTAAACTCATTTCGGTATTAATTATTTATTGAATTTTCACACAAACTCTCTTCTTTACCATCTTTATATACTAAAATAATAACTTCGTAATCGGTATAACCACACTTTTTAAAAATAATTTAAAGTCATGAACGACCAGGAATATGATAGTGATTCCAGTGACGATGACTACGTTCCAGACAGTAAAGTAGAAGAAGCAGTCTCTGAAGTAGACTCAGATGGTGATCCTGAAGATCTTGACTCTGGCTCTGAAGGAGAATCAGTTAGCAAGGGCCGAAAACGAACAAAAAAGGTATCAAGAACCAAAAAGAAAGCTAAGGTTGAAGAGACTGAACCTGGTAAGTTATTACTAGCTGCTTAATCCATCTTAATACATATTAGAATATAAAGTAACTTTCAAGAAAAAAAGTAAATCTCCCTTTTAGAAACCAATCAGAGTGCAAAGGAAACCAATAATGTATCGGAAGAAGAAAAGAAGAAAAAAGCAGATGATTTGTGGGCTGATTTTATGAAGGACACAGGATTTAAATCTAAGAATAGTAAAGTAGAACCTTCAAGTAGTACAGAAACAAAAAAACAGCAGACTAATGACAAATCTAGCACAAACAAAGATGAAAGTAAAGCTATAGAAAAACCATCAGGCAAAGTAAAAATTACACAGATATTTGAATTTGCAGGAGAAGAAGTTAAGGTTGAAAAAGAGGTGGGTACTTATTTATAACTTTACAGTGTTAGGTTTAAAGTTAAGAAATATCGAGAGAAATATATTTTACATTTAAAATGGTTAGAACCTTAATTTTGTTAAGTGATTTATTGAGTGATATATGATTAGCATTAATAGAAGTAATAGAAAAGACCTCGGTAGAAAAAATATTAATGGTATAGTTAGTATAAAAAGACTAAATTATATTATGGACCTTCTTAATTCTTATTATGAAAGTCAATAGCTAAGTCATCTGAAATAATGGGTTTGTTTTAAAGAAATTGTTGTAAGCTTTGGATTATACAGTTGATTGTGTTGTATTGTGAAAGACCATTTTATAGTTAAATATCTCGTAATGTGATATTCACCAAATTATGAGGTTTATAGGTGCAGTCTGGAAAAAGTCTATCATCATCATCTACATTAACAACAATAAATTATGATTTTTTTAAGAGGTAGTTAATGTATATTTACTGGCATACCTCTAAAAAATGCTCCTCAATTCAAATTTTAATTTTTAAGTTTTCTGACTGTCCTTTTTTGTATGTACTGCAAATACTTATATGTTATATGTTAGAATTACAACTCCAAATGTTGCATCTTGTTAAAAAAATTGTTCTGGTCGCCCTTGTTAAAAATTGGCGAAACTAAAGCCTAGTTAACGGACTGATAATAGGATTTTTGATGGTCTTGAGAAGGTCCAAGTTAAGCCCCTATATGCCCATAAGTCCCTACTTTATTTGTTTTTAAGAAAGTCTTTATGTGAGTACTTCAGTCTCATCAACATGAATTCCTAGAAATTTGGAACTGTATCTAGTATTATTATCTTATGTCTAAGTGTAATATTACCTAAAGGTGTTATTTAAGATTGTTTTGCTTTTGAATTATTAACCATTAAATTATAAATAAATAAATACTTCATGTACTTTAACTAAATCAAGTTTACAATCTGCCATTTTAAAAAACATTTAGCTCTTTGAGCTGGTAAGTGTGGGATCCAGTTTTCTTTCAAAGGATTTCTACATGGCTTTTGATAAATACTTATATCACTTACCACATCTTTTTAAAGTTATTTTTCTGTTTCATTTTGTCTAATAAATTCCTGTAAAAATTTCTCATTTTGGCAACCATTTTTTTAATTAGAGTTATACCAAACATTGAGTCTGTAGTCTTATATTTCCTAATTTGTACATTTGCAGAGTTTTGTAGTCTTTTTTAATTTTTATTGCTGCAGTTATTACAACTTTCTATGACTTCTGCCCCGCTTTTCAGGTGTCTTATGCTCCTAAATCCATAGTTATTTGGTAGAGGTGTTCGTGGTACCGATTTTTGTAGCTTAAAAATGTCAACTGGATCCTAAAAAACTTCTTTTAAATTTTCGGCAAAATCATCTTCAAAAACTCCACTTGGTTAAATATTTTACACATTTTTGCTGTTTAAAACATTTTTTGACTTCACCTAGTATCTGCATCTGACTAATAACGTTCTTTTGGCTGGTTCCTATTTTTTTTACTTTTAGACACTAATTGACTTAGGCTTAGGTTTAAAGTGAGTGGACTTTTTACGCCCTCCACTGCGACCGCTCGGTCCTTTGTGGTTCACACCTTTTTATATTTCTCCCAATAGGATCAGACTTCTAATGAATCCAATATCAGATTGGGAGAGAGTTCTTACATCTCCTCTTACTCGTGTCGCTACCGGACACGAGCACAATATGTGTTCTGCCCTCCTCTCTCGGTCTAGTGACGTGGGTAGCTACCAGATCTTTGTTACAGGAACCAGATATTTCTTCTGAGGCCGCATCTCCGGCCTTACCCTATAAAAACGGTCCTATCCGCTTTTTGTTTAAAGCCAGGGAACCCTTTTCCCTACAAAGGCGGTTCTGTCCGCCTTCTGTTTGGAATCAGTGATCCCTTCCTAAGCACCTGTTTGTTCGGGATGGATTAGCCCTTCCCCGTGAAACAGGCGCCGGTGACTTCAGGAGCACCTATCGAAACGGAATCACCCGTTTCGGTTGGCGCACCTTTGTCTGCTTGTGACCTTGGGTGGCACCTCTCGAAACGGATTTATCCGTTTCGGTCAGCGCACCTTTGTCACTTTTTTCCTATAAAAGCGGTTCTATCCGCTTTCTGTTTGGAGCTAGGGAAGTAATAGTCCACCACGGCAGATCCCCGCATTACCGCAACAAGGCTAGATACTCTGAGAGGTCGCCCTGTATCTCAGAGGCACCGTTGGAGACACCTGTTTAAGGCACAGGATGTCATTCACTCATCAGCACGGTATGCTAACACCTTGAGTTAAGCCTTGTATTCATCAAGCTTCGGATCCCGTTCCATACGCTAGCCAAAAGAGTTGCCGATAACCAGCAACTCTAGCGCATGTTCCAAAAGATCCTACTGGGCCCAACCACGACAACGATGTGTGAACACAGCGGTGGGACTAATTAACTTCCTGATCCCAGAGAAAAACAAGTGTTCACGATGGAAAATCATTGACTAAATTAACATTTTTTGTTTGTGTGTGGATCAAGTTTAGTAGAGTAGCTTCTTTACTTAGACTGCGCGTCGTTTCCACTGAAACTTATACTACCTACCATTTATTATTACTATTATTAATGAATTATTTGTTTTTATAGCTGTTGGTCTCTTCTACTGTTTCGATATTAAAATCGCTTGTAATTAATACATTTTATCGTGAATTATAGCTAAATCAACAACAGCGTTGGGCAAAATTTTATTTTTATTAAAAAATAAAAAATCACTGATTTAAATAAAAAAATCAAATAAATCATGATTTTTTTTTAATTCAACAATTTCTCTTTTTACAGTTAATTTGTCACAGTAGGTACATTATATTTCCTCACTTAAAAGTACAAATTATTGGGATATTTTCCCTTCTTGATAACAATAACTTTCTGCCGAGGCGCGGAACAAGAAAATTTCTGTCGCGGCTTTTTTTCACTCCGACCTATAGGAACCTAAAACAACATATTTTCAAGAATAATTTAGAATTACCCCAACAAAAACTTCATTAACACCTTTCCATTTTATCAGTTATATATATGTTGGACCCATCCAAGCAAAAATACAAGTTATCATGCGATAAAAGCAATCTGGCCCTAGAAACCGTTAATAAAATTTATGGAAACCCAGGATTGCTACCGTTAGTAATCAAATTTAATGCCCGTTGAAATCCGTTTAAAAATGTAATGTTCTCGCAAGAAGTAACGGAAAGCGTAAGGGCAATAATTGATTGGTGGCTATCACAAAAAGACCAGCCTGAAATCGTACCAACTTTTAGTACATTTGAACTTGTGCATTCTGACTTAAGAAACAAACTGGGAGTAGAAAAAGCTGGAAAGTTGTTTAAATTTCATTAAATACTTGTAAATACCTGGTTGTTTTTTTTATTATCTTAGTTTGATTTAAATCTTGATTTTAATTTAAAAAAATCGCCTGATTTAAATCATGATTTTAATCATGATTTAATTCAATTGATTTAAATCAGGCCAACCCTGATCAACAATATTTATTGACTTTGACGTTTGTCTAGGTTTGTGTGGATGGTGTTTTCTGGTTTAGTACACTCGCGTTTTGTACACTTCAGAAAATTACCTGAAACATTCTCGTTTCATACACTGAAGTATTTAATCCATTTTATGCTTATCATTTCGTACACCGACCATTGTGACGACCAATAACCAACCAAATAAATACCATATTGAAAATTATTAAAAAAATTTTAATAACTTTTACAAGGGATAATTTGGACGAATACAAAAGCCGTTAGTTTTAGTCGGTCATGGTTAGTTTTGATTAATTAAAGTGGCTTTTTATTTTTTCCAATCATATTTCACACATGATAAATCACTAAAAGTAAGAACAGTAAACTTTTCCGTATAGGCCGCAATTCTGCCATGGCTTAATTAAATGTAGGGATAACTTAGACAAATTCAAAAGCTCTCAGTTCTGATCATAACTTAGACAAATTCAAAAGCTCTCAGTTCTGATCGGTCATGGTTAGTTCTGGTTAGTTAAAGCGGCTTTTTATTTTTCCCAATTATATTTCAGTGTATCAATATTATTTAAATAAATATTTTATATTTCTGCTGCATCTTATATGTAAGCAAGAAATATTTTGATATTTAGTTATAAAATTAGTTTTAGTTTTAATTAATTTTATCATATTTTATGAACCATCAGAGACAGGAACCTACCTTAGTTTTTGGTGTACTAAACAAGATGTTGGAAACTGAATAATTCATTTTGTGTATGCAATAAGGATATTTGGAGGAAATTTTTCAGGTGTACGAAACGCGAGTGTACGAAATAAGAATAAATCGTGTGGATTATGAAGAGTTAATAAACTTCTTTTTTAAATATTTTTGTAGATGTATTGATTAATTAAAAAACACGTTTTAATACATAAAAAGTAAATAAAAAATTGCTAGTTTGGAAACATTTAGCAATCTTTCCTTGGAATAATTTGGTTTGTTCTAGGTTGATGCAAATTCTGCCGAAGCTAGAATTATGTCAAAAGAAAAGCCAGAAACTAGTAGGCCAAAAAAAGTGGGGGGTCTCAGTGGAATAGGCAGTGTGTTAAGTCAGTTAGGAAAGAAACAAAAAATAAGCACCTTAGAAAAAACTAAATTGGACTGGGATAGATTCAAAAAGGATGAAAATCTTGAAGAGGAACTTCAGATACACAACAAGGGGAAAGATGGGTATGCCATATTTTTTTTTTTTTTTTAATGTCTAACTAAAGACCAAAAATGTTTTTTTTAGATACTTGGATAGACAAGATTTCCTACAACGAGCTGACTTACGACGATTTGAAATTGAAAAAAATATAAGAAATGTTGAACGAGCAAAAAGGTTTAACAGTACATTATAAGTCTTGAGGGCAGTAACACTCAGTATTTACTTAATGTATTTAATATTTTTTACATTCCTGATCTGAATTTGTTTTACTAATTTACCTGACAAAATATTCAGTGTATCCGTAACTACAGTAATTAAAATATAGAGAAAAAATATACATTTGTTATTTTTTTCAGACCTACTTAAACCTTTTAAGTTTTCCCATTTAAATTACTTGGAATTGCAATTTCATCATAGTGAAAATAGTCTTATTAAGCTTCTTAAAAATCTTAATGATGCCCATGGATGTGAAATAAAGTTCTAAGGCTTAGGATATTCGGAATCAAGAGGGAAGAAATGTTTAAAAACAGCCTGGAGCACATTATATCTAATACTCCGATTTTATACAGACACTTATGGGCTGCCTCAGAGTTACAAAAATTTTAATTAAAGGATTCTTTTAAATAATAATGAGTAAAAAACCAGGGCTTTTAACTTTTTCTTGTGCGTTGTACTTAGTAGCGTGTTATTTCCTTCTTAATGCCTCTTTATTTTACATCTTCATTCATGATATATGCAACTCATGGTACACGCAAAAATCTCTGGAAAGCTCATATTTCAAATACTTCAATATGATAAGAAAATTGTAACCTAAAAAAGACCACATCTGCCAGTGCCCGACTAATATTGGTTGTATGCTATGTAAGGTGTTATTCAGAAATAGTGTACACTCTTTTACAGCTTTTTTACGTAAAGCGCCTTTATCGAAGGTGTATTTTATGACAAAGAGTGTACAAAAAGTATAATATAGTGTAAAATATTTCTGAATAATAAACAGACCTATAATTCTGCTTTATTTTTTTAAATCTTTGTTATAGCCCATGAAGGCTTATATGAAGCCTTGATACTAATTACCATGAGTACCGCGTTTTTGGCTGGTAATCCAATATTTATAGGGTTTAGAATATTAAAATTATCCATTCTATTTTACAATTTTTTGTAGGTGCTAAGATATGAGTTTTTGAAAAGCAAACAAAATTATAAATGGAGCAAAAAACAAGCATTATTGTTCAAATTTTATTAAGTTTATGATTACACTTTGAAGTTGTCTGTCACTTGTTCCAAAATATAAAGCATTGCATTTGGATTGTCACTTGGTACCTAAAAAAGTAAATAATTAAAACCCATTGCATTGGAAAAACATATCTTGTGATTTCATTTTCAAAATATTATTTTTTGTCTTATACAGTGTGGAAGTTTTGGATGGAATAATCCACACAACTAATAGCTCGAAAATCTACGGCGAAGATCCCCGGACACGTCGATTTTTATTTATTTTCCGCGGTTTTTTTGATGATAAATTCATCTGTATACATGAATTTATCATCAAAAACAAGTTATGACAAGTAACTTCATTTTTTGTAATGGAAACACATATTTTTTTCCTTTTTAAATTCTGATTAAAAATCGAAGTGTTTTTTATGGTTTCTATACCTAAACTCAACAGATATCGAGATATTTACGTAACTAAGACCGTACAACAGGTGTACATCTAAGAATCAACGGCGGCAACCTTTTGTTAAAATTTATGTTGTTGACATTTGTCAAAAATTTGAACATTTGTGTTGTGAAATTGTGTTTTAAATTTTCGATGATTATTAATTGTTCTTTCTTGTTATTAATTCATCCAAAAATGGTTCGTAATATGACACAAAAACAGATAATCGAATTTTGATTATGAGAGGATGCGGAAATAGACAACGGACACAAGAAGAAGTTTGTGTTTTATTTAATAATAGATATCCAGATGATAATCCTATAGTGCAATCCACAGTTTCTAAAATTTTAAAAAAGTTTTCTGAAGTTGGACATGTAAGAGATAATTTACGGCACCGCTTTAAGGTGTCCGAGGAAGTGCAATTGAACGTGCTATTGAATTTTCAAGAAAATCGGCATACGAACTCAAGAGCGGTGGCTGCTGATAATGACATCTGCCACACTTATGTTCTGAAGTACTTGAAGAGTCATAAATGGCATCCGTACAAAGTACAGTTAGTTCACGAATTAAACGAGAACGATCCTGATCGTAGAGTTGAATTCTCCGCTAAAATGATGGCCAGGTGCAATGCAGATAATCATTTTGTCGATCGTATTATCTTTTCGGATGAAACTACCTTTACACTCAAGGGAACCGTCAATAAGCAAAACTGTCGATACTGGGCGCCCCAAAATCCGCATTGGATGATGGAGGCCCACACTCAATATCCGGAAAAGGTAAATGTTTGGGCCGGAATAGTCGGGGACCATTTTTTATTGATGAAAACTTAACTGGTGAAAAATATTTAGAATTGCTCATGGATTTGGTTCCGGTTCTTGTTGAGCTATATTCAGATGAAGATCGTCCTGACGCTCCCAATGACACGTTATGGTTTCAGCAAGATGGAGCACCTCCTCATTACCAGCGTAAAGTTAGGGACTATTTAAATGACATTTTTTCTGGACGATGGATTGGGCGACGAGGAGTAATCGAATGGCCGGCACGATCACCTGACCTCACGCCTTTGGATTACTTTCTTTGGGGTTATCTTAAGAGTAAGGTGTACTTAAACCGACCAGCAACTATCGAAACCTTAAAAGAAAGAATCCGGAATGAAATAAGAACAATTACCCCAGAAATGATTCAAAATGTCAAACAGGAGTTTATTCATCGACTTGCTTACTGTCAAAAGTAGATGGGATCCAATTTGAACATTTAATTTAATTTATTTTAATTTTTTTATGTTCGATCGTAAATATCTGTTAAGTTTAGGTATAGGACATAAAACATGAAAGATACTCAGAATTTTAAGCAGAATTTAAAAAGGAAAAAAAATATGTGTTTCCATTACAAAAAATGAAGTTAGTAGTCGCCCTGTTTACATGAATTTATCATCAAAAAAACCGCGGCCAAAAATAAAAATCGACGTGTCCGAGGATCTTCGACGTAGACTTTCGAGCTATTAGTTGTGTGGATTATTCCATCCAAAACTTCCACACTGTATGTTCAGTATCCTATTCTAGGGTACAAATATTACCCTATATTATATTTTTAATTTTGTTATTATCACTAATTAGTAAATGATTGAAATTAGGAAAGTATTTTAATCCCGAGTTTGATCTAAAGAGAAGTAGTAAATTACCATATGCCCAGATCTAAGCACCCAATAGAATGTTAAGTTTCCAGCTTTCTTTTGAAAGCCTTCGACGTCGACATGTACAATAAAAGGCTTTTTTTGGGCTGTGGTCCATTGATCAGATCCTTTAAAGTTTAACCTGTCTACCCAATTTATTGTTCCTAAAAATAATATGTAATAATAAGATATTGCATGGAACCAATGCCAATTTAAACATATCAGCATACTTAGTGTGTCAATTAACAAAGATAGATATGTTTCTGAATTCTAACTAGAGTGTTCAATATTTTGTTAACATTAATCCTCATATAAATAAAAAGTAAGAAAATGGGTGGTCAAAATAAATGAAAACTTTATTATTAATTTTGAATTAAAAATTATATTTCAAAATTATTTTTTTTTTTTGAAATTGACCTACATATTTAAGGTGCCGCTACCAAGTATTTGCTTTCGTTTTTATATATATATATATATATATATATATATATATATATATATATATATATATATATATATATATATATATATATATATATATATATATATATATTTTTATTTAATATATAATATAATATAATTATATATATATATATATATATATATATATATATATATATATATATATATATATATATATATATATATATATATAATATATATAAAATATATATATATATATTAAATTATTCAGGTCCAGAGTATATCCATTCGTCTTTTTTAAACCCCATGATGTTACAAGATTGACTGGGAGTCAGAAGAAAATTTTAAATATAGCAAGTTTACCTGGTGTATCAACGATTAAATCCAGTTGTCCATTATATACAGCAACTTTTATGTCAGTTTCATTGAGAAGTCTTTCAACAACATGAGTGACTGGTTGCATGAAGTCTGATGAAAGAAATGAGAAAACCAGGTCATTTTGTACACCCCATGTGTTGCTGATATTAAGTGCTTTTCGAACTTGTTCCATTAGGCTATCCCCAAGTGCTGTTTTTTCTAAAAATATGTAGGCATCTATAATACAGTGAGATCTAATATGAAACACATTTAAAAAGGGGTAAAGAAGTAAAAACTTTGGGACTGGGCTTATATTCAACTTAAAATAGAACGTTCTAGTTTGGAAATCAGGTGTAAATTGCGATGTATGGGGAAAGAGGGATGAGTCAAAAAATGTAAAAATTGAGCTAATGCAAATTAAACAAAATTTTTTTCTTTAAAACGTTTTGGCAATTTTGAGAGCATTTTGATTAAAAAAGTTCCCGGACTTGCTAACATGTTTTAAAGAAAAATTTAAATTATTTTTTTATTTAGCAATTATTTAGATTAACTCAATTTTATTATTTTTTAAGTTATTCTCCTTTTCCCATACATGCACCAATTTATAGATGTCTAGTTAAATAATGATTATGATTTAATTGAATAAATAGTCAACTTTAATAAACTGCTAACTGTACACACTGTTAATACTAATTGTGACTTATTTGAATCTGAAGATGAGGAGGGTGATAGATATCACGGCACCTAGGCCTCAGTAGGTCCGTTGTGCTTCCTCCTAAAGGGAACTCCTCACTCAGTACGCCGCCCATCCTACTGATTTAAAGTAGGTGAGAACGTCGCCGAGGGGAATCTCTTTATGTCGGCTAAGGAAAGCAAATACTCGCCCAGCATGGATCTTCTCTTGGACGAGAGTGCAGGGTAGTCACAAAGGATGTGCTCCGCCGTCTCGTCTTCCTGTTCACAACCTCTACATAGAGGCGTGTCATTTATACCCATTCTAAAAAGGTGCTTTCGTAATGGACAATGTCCGGTCAGAACTCCCGTGATTAGGCGAAGGTTCGCCCTAGGCATTGCCAAGTAATGTTTAGCTGTATCTCTGTCAGGATAGTTCAGTAACTCCCTGGAAAAGTTACAGTTTAGTTTACTGTTTCATCCCATCGTCTTATAAACTGCTGATAAGAGTGTCTTTTGATTAGGTCCTTCATCGCAGACCTACGAAAGGCTCGGGTCCAAAAGGTTTGGTCCCGGCAGCCTTCTTGGCCAACGAGTCAGCAATGCGGTTGCAGAGCCAGCAGAGGGTGACCACGTTCTTGCTAGAAGTATCCGCAAGGGCACGGTGACATTCTAGTACCAGACCTGAGGTGTAGCGTGGTCTCCTCAGGGCTAGTAGCTGTGCTAGTAGTGCCTGTCTGCAATCCGTATGGATAAGCACGACCTTATCAGTAATGTGCCTACTGATTATTTCTTTTGTAGCTATGGTTATGCCTGTGAGCTCCGTTTGGAGGACATTTGGCAACTCACCCATAGCCCATTTGATGTTAAAGTTTAGAGATCTAGAATAGATTCCACATCCTGTACCTTCTTTTGTTTTCGAACCGTCTGTGTAGATGTTGATTACACCTACCACGTTTGTGTTCGATTCTCCCTGCTTGATGTCGATTTTGTAGGGTTGGTCAAAAACAAAATATGGCTCAATAGAGTCGACTTTTGCTTGCAGTAGTGGCCTGTGACTTAGTGTAACAATTAATAATGTTTTTTTTGCATAATTAAAAATGTATGTAATTTGGTCTTCGCGATTTTCTACTTAATATTGACAACACATACAAAATCTATGGGGAACGATAATATGTCTCTCGTCAACTGGCACACCTTTGGAGTTGTAATAAAAACTGCAGTAAGTGTAAAATTCAAAAAAACTTCAAAAAACACAAAATAAAGGAAAGTGCATTTATTTTTTTTAAATAAAGAGCAACAATATCTGTTAATTTAAATAATACATGGTTACCTGTGCTTGATGCTGAAGTAAATTCAGGTAAACTTAAAATCAATCAGCACACCATACCACCTTTTTTTGTCTTCTGAATACTATATATATGCCAGTCAAATAACCTAATGTCATTTATGACAAAACGTCATAAAAGCTATCAGAATTTCCTAAGCTTTTAGAACAAAAAAATCTTAAAATTTAGTTTAATTTTTTGTTTTAGTTTCATCTTGACAACGGTGGCCGACTTGCCACCGAAACGTAGATTAATATTTTTGATTTTTGGGTCTTTGGGGGGGTTTTCTTCTTTTTTGTTGCAGGCGATCTGCAAGTTCATAGGGGTCAATAGGGCTGAACAGGGTCAGTTCGTTATACCCCTGGACCTGGACCAAATAGGTCCCATTTTCCAAAAAGTAGAAAGGCGAGTATCTCAAAGAAAACAAACTGATACATAAATCCGCCACAAAACTATAGAACATATTTAAAAATATTCGGTCACATTTATATGATTATTAATAAATTATACTTACGTCCAGGTTTAGTAAACTGTCTTTGCATTCTTAATGCAGTTTCCGCATCAGAGTTTTTCTTAAGAACATTATAAAAATCAACACCAGCGGTATATGATTGAACAGCCGATTCTAAAGTGATCCACAAAGAAAAAGCCTTGTCCCAATCATTACCAGCGTCTACAACTTTTTTAAGATCTAATGCTTGCTGGTTTAGCAATTCATACTGTTGAGTATCTATAAATCCCTAAAATAGTAAAATAAATATAGAATTTTAAGTGAGATTTGGTTTCATTGTTGTCGGAAGCAGATTATTGTTTTAGTAAATGGATATCAGTCGTGTTTCTCAGGGTTTCTCGCCTGCAGGTGAACTGCGTTACACCGTAGAGAAGAAATTTCCTGTCTATAATAGAAAATCTCTCTAAACCCCACTCCGTAAGATTTCTCGGCTATAATCCTATTTCCAAATGAGTTCGTAGTATAGAAATAAAAAGACCAGCAAGGGTCTTGCTACGATTTTTTCTCTTTCTATCCCATGAAAATGTACATAAACTTATCTCTATCATTGCTTTACTTATATTTTCATTTCATTTTGAACTTTTTAAGTGATCCTAACCCACTAACCTGCAAATCTTTGTTTACTTATGTGTTTATTTTTTAAGTGATATTTTAATTACATGTAATTACCTAGAGTGTTTTGTGTTGTTAAGTTCATCTTTAAATAAATAAATTAAATTATTAAAGTTGGGTGTTTGTGGTCTGTGGTTTGAAGATTATAAGATGGATCCAATGTTTATGCATTTTGTAGAAGAAAAAAACTTTGGGGAAACAAAAAGATATTTTTTTGTCTTAAACCCCATCAGTGTTTTCAATGTATTTTAAATGAAAATGTATATACATGTTTTTAAATATATTTACACATTGCACTTTAATATAATGCATTTATAATTTTTTGCGTTTTTTATTCATCTTCAAAATTCCCTCACATTTCTTTAAGACATTTTAGGATTTTTCAACCAAGTTTCTATTTTAGAAAATAATTTAAACAGCTTTTTGGATTTTCCTTTAAAATGTACTTATAATTTGCCTGTATATTTCCTTACCAAATTTTACATTTCTTAAAAAAAAATTCAAAAACCACATAAAGCGAACATTGCGCCAAAAAAGTTTCGCATCACCTCTATTTTTTACATAAGACTAAGTGTAAACATGTCCTAGCATGTTTACACTTAGTCTTTTGATAGAACTTTCTTTGAGCATTTTTCTCCGAGAAAATCCAAAAAAACTCCAAAAATGGACCTTTTTTAATAAAAATTATCTCAGTTCGGTATAAAGATGGCCTCCGTTGGCTCGCTCTTCCATTACCGCTACTCTACTCTGCTTCGCTCGCCGTTTTTCGCATTTTGCACGACATTCAGATACTTTTCACCGATTTCCCACCCCCTGAGCGAAAAATTAAAAATATGGCGAGAAAGATTTTGATCTCTACTTTTATATGCCTTTTTTAGAATTAAAATATATTAATCCGCCTTAACACGGTGAGCCTCGCAAAAAAAGTCGTTAAATTTTTGACAAGCCCTAAATCGAAAACTATAAATCCGACGGAAACATAAAAAAGGAACTGTCAAGAAGAACAAAACGTTAAAAAAACAAGGCTGAAGCCTCATTGATAATAAAAAAAATCTGCTACTATCGGCGAATCTTTCCATAGATTGTGCATTTTTCCACAAATGTTTTCATGTTGAATATTTTCGTTACCGAAATTTAACGAGCCACTTGAAAATGATATGGACTATCAATTAGTAATAGAAAGAAAGAATCTTTCTTACTTATTTCTTGTCTATTTCTATCTCTATTGAATTACAGAGGTCGCCTTTCGTAATTTCCATAAATTGGAGAATATGATGTAAAAAGTAAATGCTGTTCAAATCTTATTTTTGTACTATTCTAAACTTGTAAATTAAAAAATAAATAAATCTAAACTAAGTTAAAGTCACTTGGGTGGCTTTGTATCTTTTTACGACTATATTTTAAAATAAAAACTCTTTAAACTGTTTCTAATTGTGTAACATCGAGAAAAAAAAGCAATACTAAAAAAATATCAAAATGATATGAAAGAAAATCTTAAACAAGAAAATAAAAGCTAATACCTTAAAACGCAAATATATAAAAGCTAAAATAGCGAGAAAAAGGAAGAGAAAATAATTTAGAAGGTCTTAAGCTAAGCGAAAAACGTACCAGGAAGAAAAAGCGACAACGAGAAAAATTAATTTAAAAAAAATGTATCAAAACATAGGTTATTTAAGTAAGAAATAAACAATTTAAAAAAATGCTTACAAAAGATCAGTGTTAAGTCTGGACTATAAGGTGGATGTGGAAGAATCTTATAATGCATATTTTCAAGAATATTTATTGTCAATTAGGAGTATGATGTTGGCCGTTATCGTGCAGCAGAATGACATTCTTGATTAAAGGGCTTTTACTTTTTTAAATGGATTAGAAAAAAAAATCGGCCAAGAGAAAAAAAGGCTAAATGCACAACCTTTGCTTTCACACAAAGATGTTTTTTGTGCCACATGTTCCGTAATACAGATAGGCTAGACATTTTAAGGACATACATTCTTCTGCTGGCGAGAAAAAGACCGTTTATCAAGTCAATGTTGGTTTGTGTTATCGACGTTTTTAACCTCTGTAGTGGGATATATTTCCGAACTTTCTACAACCTTTTTTAAACTTATTACATTATTATATGACTACTTTATCACATTATTACATTCTTTAAAATTCAAACATTCCCCCCACAAATGAATTAGAAAAAAAAAAGAATCGGCCAAGAGAAAAGAAGGCTAAATGCACAACCTTTGCTTGCACACAAAGCTGTTTTTTGTGCCACATGTTCCGTAATACAGATAGGCTAGACATTTTAAGGACATACATTCTTCTGCTGGCGAGAAAAAGACCGTTTATCAAGTCAATGTTGGTTTGTGTTATCGACGTTTTTAACCTCTGTAGTGGGATATATTTCCGAACTTTCTACAACCTTTTTTTAAACTTATTACATTATTATATGACTACTTTATCACATTATTACATTATTACATTCTTTAAAATTCAAACATTCCCCCACAAATGAATTAGAAAAAAAAAGAATCGGCCAAGAGAAAAGAAGGCTAAATGCACAACCTTTGCTTGCACACAAAGCTGTTTTTTGTGCCACATGTTCCGTAATACAGATAGGCTAGACATTTTAAGGACATACATTCTTCTGCTGGCGAGAAAAAGACCGTTTATCAAGTCAATGTTGGTTTGTGTTATCGACGTTTTTAACCTCTGTAGTGGGATATATTTCCGAACTTTCTACAACCGTTTTTAAACTTATTAAATTATTGTATGACTACTTTATCACATTATTACATTATTACATTCTTTAAAATTCAAACATTCCCCCCACATTTTTTTTTGTGAATGATGTAATTCGAGCGGTAACGGATAAACATCTTGCTAGTTTTGTAGCCCTTGGCAAGCCAGCTCTGGATAAAAGTATTAACATGAAAATCAGCTACAGAAGAGTGTGCTTAAGGTATTTTCGAGTCTTTTACTTTGATTCGACCTATTCTACATACAGTTTGTTAAATTGGTAATAGCGTGGTTTTATACTTTTTTAATAAGATACAGCCACTGGCGTAACCAGGATTTTCAATTTTTTTATCTAAAAAGTGAGGCCTGGGATCCACACCAATTATATACCAGGTGCTATTGGCCCCAAGGGGAACACTTTGGTAAAGAAAATTTTTATTTTGGGATTTGCGAAAAAAATATTTTTTTACCGCCCCACAGAGAAAATTTAATTTTAAAAGTGAATCCTCTATTTGTATTTTTTTTTAATAAATTTCCAATCCAATTTTATCGTCAAATTCCAAATTATGCAAAAATATCTATCTATCTGCATTTTTCTTAAAGTTAGAGGCATCTAAAATACAGGGTGTCCTGATAAGGTCGTCCTCCGGCGATATCTCGAAAACCCTTCATCGCATAGCTCTCGGAAAAAATATTTATGGTAAAACTAGCCCCGAGAAAATGCTAGAAATTATTTTCAAGTTTCTAATTTCACCGCTAGAGGGCGTAAAACTAAGAACAAAATTAAAAACAGGGATTCTTCAAAAATATTCCATATTAACTTATGTCGTTGATAGTTTTCTCACAAACTATGTAAAATAGGAAAAAAAATCCATTAAGCGTTTTTCGCCAATCTGTCAAATAAAAGGAGGGGGGAGGAGCGAATGTACATTTGAAAAAAAACTTTTTTCGGCTTAACCGATTTTAATAAACTAGGTCTTGTTTAAAAGAGCTTTTATAAGGACATAGGATGAAATATTGGTATAATCAGTTTATTTTTTTATTTTATCCCTAGACACTGATTTGTGTCAAAGTTATAAATTTTGTCATTTTTTTCGAAAAATTTAAATGCAATGGTACTATTATTATAAGCCCATTAAATAGAGTATAAAAAAGTCAAGAAACTGGTGAAAACCGCATTTCAAAATCTTAATTAGTTTTCAATTTACTACCGAAAAACTGCATTGCACGTAGCCTTTTCTATTTTAAGTTGTCGGATAAACAACGCGGCGTTTTTATCGAGAATGCCATGACAACAAAAACCATTTGTTTTTCTACAAATATTACATAATATTAATATTATCCTTATTAATTATTTCTTTATCATCAATTTAATAACAGCATTCATAAATACACGGCTAGTGGATAATAATAGCTGATTTATTATTATCTACGGGCTCTGGCTAATTGTATCTTCATTGTGCTGATGGAATAGAATGCACATTTACAGTTTCTCTTAAATGGATTGTCAAACGTCTAAACACTTTTTTATTTAAATGCTGTCTTTCGGAATATCTTATGGCATACTGTATTGCAGCAATAGAGGCATTTTAAAAACTTTCAAAATAAACGGCGAGTATATCGTATGCTTCGGTGGTAGAATAAAGCATAATTTAAAATTACTTAATAACGATTAACAACACTACTACTAACAATAATAACGATGAACTACGATAAACAAAAACTTAATTTAAAATTATCAGGTTAAACAAACAATGCACTTGTCATTTTTGAAGTCCCTGTTTTATGTGATTTTTGACGTCCCGGCACTCTTGATAAAAACGCCGCGTTGTTTATCTGACAGCTTAAAATACGAGTAATGCAGTTTTTCGGCAATAAGTCGAAAATTAATTAAGATATCAAAATGCGGTTTTCACCAGTTTCTTTACTTTTTTGCTGCTCTTTTTAACGAGCTTATAATAATAATACCATTATATTTAAATTTTTCGAAAAAATTGACAAAATGTATAACTTTGACACAAATCAGTTTCTTAGGATAAAACAAAAAAAATATATTATACCAATATTTTATCTTAAGCCCTGGTAAAAGCTCTTTTAAACAAGATCTAGTATATTAAAATCTGTTAAGCCGGAAAAAAGTTATTTGATTATTTTGAAATGTACATCTGCTTCATCCCCCTCTCTATATTTGGCAGGTTAGGAAAAAACGCTTAACAGAAAAAAATCTTTATTTTAAATAGTTGGTGAGAAAACTATCAACGATATAAGTTAATAGCGGTGGCATTAGAAACTTGAAAATATTTTCCAGCATTTTCTCGAGGCTGGTTTTACTATAAATATTTTTTTTCGAAAGCCATGCAATGAAGGGTTTTCAAGATATCGCCGGAGGACGACCTTAACAGGACACCCTGTATTGTATATGCATAAAATTGTTAAGTGAAAAAAATTTAACTGGCTATGGTTTTTAAAAAACCATAGATAATTTGGCTAAAATTAGGATTTGCCAATAAAACTTCATTAAATTAACGAAAAAAATACAAATTTAGAATTTACTTCTGGGGGGCGGTAAAAAAATCAACCTTTTTTCGCAAATCCAAAAATGAAAATTTTCTTTACCAAAGTGTTCCCCTTGGGGCCAATAGCATCTGATATAAATTTGGTATGGGTCACATGTCTTAATTTGTTAAAAAAAGTTTTAAAATCCTAGCTACGTCACAGCATACAGCTATGTATAATATAACAATAATGAGTTATATATTTTATTAAATAAGGTATGTAGGCAGATGGGAAATATTTTTATCCTAGGTACCAAAATAATTTACTTACCAAATTATATAAGTAAGGCGCCCATGTTAGACAAGAATCAATAGGGGAAATCCAGGAGTCACCAAGTCCAACTCCTTTGAAGTTACTTCTTATGTCTCCATTTTTAATTGCCTAGATAGAAAAATTATAACTAAATATTACATTTCGTACAATTCAACACAATTGGTTATTTAGAAAACATATTACTTGAATCTGTATTAGCCCAATGAAATAGTACATTGTAGCAAGCATGAAATAGGCTATTTAGTTTTATTATTTTAATTGGTCTATTAGGGTCCTAATAACAGAAATCTGTGGTTTTCCACAAAAAAAACACGATTTTTTTACTTTTTTCAGTTTTTTCGATATATCTCGGTAAAAAAGTCCTATCGATTTTTTTATTCCGTACTTTTTTAAAGAACATTAAATTTCCTACAATTTTTAATTACTAATGTCTCGTCTAACTCTATGAGGAAGCGAGCTACAGCTCTTCAAAAATTGACTATTTTTGCCAAAATTCCAAAAAATCGCCAAATCCTCCTAATAACTCCTTTATATTTCATTATAACTATTTCAAAATATTATTAAAATGTAATAAAATGATGCTGACATTCTATAAAAATCAAGATATATTGGCAATATTTTGTTAATGGGTACTTCTTGGAAACGAAGATTACACGTTACCGGACATGAGGTGTATTGTGATTTGAACACTCAGTACAGTAAAAACAATGGCCTTTAATTGGTACCAAATTATATAAAATGGTTTAATTAAGAACATAATTATATTTGTTGTTAAGTTAAAGGCGAAGAAAATAAAAAAAATATATTTAAAAACAACAAAAAAAGAATCCCAAGTAAATTTTAAACTAGAATGGGTCTAATAATTGATAAACCTAAGCCGGGTATGGCTCCACAAATAACGAAAATACACCCAGGCGTTTTTTCCATAATCCACAAATAAGTGCAGAAATCACAGGAGTGATATAATTGAATTTTTTGACTAACCAGTTGGTCAGCTTTGGGAGGATGCTTTGATGAAAAGACATAAAGCATGTCAATGAATTCGATTAAATAATGCCTGTAAGGGCTCTATACAGTGTGTCCCAAATTGGTAGGGAATGTATGGGGATCTTGGAAACCACGATAGATAGAAAATCGGTTAAATGGGGAAAGTTTTGGACAATTATGTTAGTAAGCTAATCCCGTTTACTACATGGTTTTATCTATTCAGGTTTTTGAGAAATTTTGAAAAAACCTGAAACATGCATTTTCGAAAATCGGCCATATTTTTTTATGAGTGAAAATTTTTTAAATCTGTAAAAACTTCTTCAAAGCAACTTTTTTCGTAGAATATGACCGAGTAGTCAATTTTCATTTTCTACGTTTCGGGTTTTTAGAATCATCATCAACTTTATTTTTTCATATAGACGCCATATTGGATTTTTACGCAGCCAAATAGTGCTTTTTATTCTGATTTGAACAATGTATAACATGTTATAATTTAAGAGTTTATAACCTCATTTATTTAAAAAAAATATATTTTCTCGGTTGGCCTTGATTCCGGCAAACGTCATTTTTTTTGTAAACAATAAAATATTAGTAATTGGCAACATAGATAAGCTGAACAGATATTTTACGGAAATGGGTTCGCAAACATAGCTATAACGTTAATACCGTGTTACAACAAAACTACACGTAACACGTTATTTGAAACAAGTGAAAACAAAAACAATGAAAAGTGGCTAAACCAATATTTTTACTAAAATGAAGATGTAAAATAACGACCTAAAATTCAAAATGTTGTCCATATTTCTTAACATATTACGATATTTTTTTAAATAGTCCTAACTACCCTATGAATGGTTGACTTAGGTATGTGGAATTCTCTATTAACATCCCTGGCTGAAGATGTTGGATTTTCTTTAAATGTTGGTTAACTGCAGCATCTCGTTGTCGATTTTCTTCAACGTACTTCTTAGGTCGTGGTTTTTAAAAACTTCCGAATTTAAGCAAATTTGTAACCAGTTTTCGAAAGTATGTTAATTTAGGATGCTGCCTTTCAGAAAAATTGTCGAAATACGTTTGCGCAGCTATATTAACATTTCTATTGCTTTGGAAATAACGTTGCAAAATATCAAGTTTTTCTTTAAATAATTAACCATTTTACAAAGTTGAAAAAATTTAATAACGTACCCGAGCTAACTTGATAATGACGCTAGATGACATTCGCCGGAATCAAGGCCAACTGAGAAAATATTTGTTTTTTGAAGCGGATGAGGTTATAAACTCCTAAACTATAACATGTTAAACATTGTTGAAATAAGAATAAAAAGCACTGTTTGGCTGCAAAGAAATCCAATATGGCGCCCATATTAAAAAGTAAAGTTGATGATGATTCATCAACTTTACTTTTTCATATGGGCGCCATTTCATTTTCTTGTAACACGTATTAACGTTATAGCTATGTTCGCGAACCCATTTTTATTAAATATGTGTTCAGCTTATCTATTTTGCCAATTACTAATATTTTATTGTTTACAAAAAAAAATGACGTTCGCCGGAATCAAGGCCAACTGAGAAAACATTTGTTTTTTGAAATAAATGAGGTTATAAACTCTTAAATTATAACATGTTATACATTGTTCAAATCACAATAAAAAGCACTATTTGGCTGCGTAAAAATCCAATATGGCGTCCATATGAAAAAATAAAGTTGATAATGATTCAGAAAACCCAAAACGTAGAAAATAAAAATTGACTACTCGGTCATATTCTACAAGTTGCTTTGAAGAAGTTTTTACAGATTTAAAAAATTTTCACTTATAAAAAAAAATATGGCCGATTTTCGAAAATGCATGTTTTAGGTTTTTTCAAAATTTATCAAAAACCTGAATAGATAAAACCATTTAGTAAACAGGATTAGCTTACTAACATAATTGTCCAAAACTTTCCCCATTTAACCGATTTTCTATCTATCGTGGTTTCCAAGATCCCCATACATACCCCACCAATTTGGGACACACTGTATAGAATATCTGCGATTACTGATGTAATTAGAACGCGTTTGTTAAAATCCGATCCCCATTTAGCTATCCTTAGAAAATTTAAATCTAAGGAAAGCTCTATCAAATTCGATTTTCAGTTAGTAAAGTATGTCTTTAATAAAAATCCTGTGGTTTTCCCTATTTCTTTAGATTTTCCTAACTTAAATTTAATTAAAGAATGAGGTAGTTTCTGATTTAGAGTAATTAGCCCAAAATTTTATCTATGATTCATTTTTTATAATTTATTGTTTTGCAAGCTATTGTTAATTTTTAGAATTAGGTTTTATGTTAAGTAGTTTTATATTAAAATTTATTTACTTATATTATTATGTTTTATTTCTCAATTTAAAAAAATTAAGTAAGCTCTGTTGTATTTCGGCTACACAGTTTACATGAAATTATCATGCCAAAAACCCCAACTAAAAAAAAATCGACGGATCCAAGCGTTTTTTCGAGAAAAAACACCCGAATTTTGAATGAATTTATTATTTTAGGGACCTAGTCGTGGCACCAAAACTTTAAAAACCCTTTAAAAAGTATAAGCGACGTTTTTAAATTGCATTTGGTGTAATCAGAGTTATGATTTTTTTCCCGTCATACCATAAGATCGTAACACTATGCGTCAACCCTCCCTCCTTAACTCCTCCGCTCTAAAGACCAAAGCTAGGGCTTTTTTTAATCAACCATTTTAAACCATAATAAATTGTATGATTCTTATAATACTTTGGACGAGTTATAAAGAAATATGAAGGAGTTAATAGGAGAATTTGGCAATTTTTTGCAATGTTGGCAAAAATAGTCAATTTTTGACCGGCTGTAGCTCGCTTGCTGTAAGAGTTAGACGAGACTTTAAAAAAACAAATTATAGGACATTTAATGTTCTTTAAAAAAGTACATAATAAAAAAATCGATAAAACTTTAAAGTTCCGAGATATATCGAAAAAACTGGAAAAAGTCCAAAAATTTCGTGGTTTTTGGGCTGCCAAAAGTTCTCCCATCAAAAATTTTGTCGGGAAACCACAAATTACTGCTATTAGCATCCTAATAGACCAATTAGAACAATAATACTTAATAGCCCATTTCATGCTTACTTGGGCCCTATTTTAAATGACAATTTGATTGGGCTATATCGATGTTCTACAAAATTTTACACTGTTTGAAATATTTTTTTAGGAATATAAAATCTAACCTGATCCAAGTAAAGAGCAATCTCAGCGGTCATTTTGCCTCCATAGGATTCGCAAAATATATAGAGAGGGACATTTTCAAATTGAGGAAGGTCCTTATAGAATCCTTGTAAAAATACTACAAAGTCTTTTGCGATTTGAGTGTTATTCATTGCAAATTGATAATTTTGAACCTGGCTAAAACCAGTTCCTACTGGATTGTCTACGAACATAACATTGGCGTAGTTAACCCATGTAGTATTCCTGGGGTTTAGATTTAAATCTAACGGACCGAGTTCTTCAAAGTTGCCATATCTAAAAAAATCTGCTTTTGCTTTCTTTCCTAAAATTGGTATGGTCTTTGACATTCACTATTTTTTTTAACAAAAGAACACTATTAGATCTCTAATAAGAAGAACATATTATAATATAAATAAAAATACAAAAAGTGCTATTTATAAATATTTAAAAATAAATTCCCCTGCTCCCTGAAACTTTCAAACCATTATAGTATAGGAGCTAGCAACGTTTTCAAGAAAGAATTTTAGGTTAGCTGATTTTTTGATATGTTGTTCTCCTTCCTTTTTCGGGTAGACCTTGGGCAATCTGGCTGACGGTAGCGGTTGCGTTTATTAGTGCCCATCCTACATGTACAGGTAATAATCCAAGATTTTAAAAGCATTTTAAGAATCCTAATTTTCAATTTCTTGTCTTTAGATAGGTTTACCAAAAATATTTTTTTTATTGCCAGACACTTTTATCATTGCTAATTATATGCCAGACGCGATTTTTTTAATAAAAATTTCAAACTATTTTAGTATGGCTGTAATTTTAATATTATGTTACTTAAGTATACAATATTCTGAATTGATCTCTTCCTACATACCCACCTGTGTACAAAATTTGGATTAGCTTAATTCTTTCAAAAGTTATCGAACCAACAGAAAGAAAGACAGACCGACCGATTTTTTTTTAGTTTTTTACACATTTTTGGACATTTTAAGCCGATTCAGTTAATAATTTTTTTTTGATCGATACTGTATTTATTGCCCCTTACTTGGTGATGTGGAAGTAAAAGTTACCATGGCGATTTTATTATTATGATATATATTTGTCAATAAAAAGCAGGGTTTTCTCACGATCCCACTGCATCCTGATTCGCACAAAATGCAAAACCTTAAAACGTGAACTTTATTTAAATAACAAAATAGGAAAAAACCACGACATTCCATACGTTCGCAACGAACAAACTGATTCACTGATTGACTAGCGCCGAACACTTCAAAGGGATTCGCGAAAAAACCAACAACCCGATGGAGTAGCGGCGAGCGCGAGCAGCTCGCCGCGAACAGCGCTGTTTTCTGTATTCACTGCGTGAATGTTCGATGTGTAACATGTTACATTACAACGTTTAGTTACAAGTCAGTCGCCGCCTTTAGCTAAACGCATAAACACATCAAACATATTTAAAGCACAGAGGCTCACAAATAAAAAATTTAATTAAACATACGTTTGATAATGATCACAGAATAAACTGGAAATAAGCTTCCACTATTTAAGCAAAGATAACTACGTAGCTTTAATTTCTGCTAATGTTAATAACAATTGGTTACCTTTGCATAATGCTAAGGTTTTATTTATAAAAATAATAGATTACCTTTCACAACAAATAGATCTGTTTTGTGGGATTTTTTATATTTGTATTTATTACAATAATTTAAAATATTTATAATATCTTACTCCGTTGATGATGATCCAGGTCCTCCTTGTAACCAAATAAGAAGAGGCTTGTCAGTGTATTTCGTGGTTGCCGTCGTATAATGTAACCAGTAAAACATGTCGGCATCTTGTCTGACCTTGACGGAGCCCCATTCTTGATCTGTTGGTCCAAATCCTTTTCGGCCTTACATGAAAAAAAATATATAACGTAAAAAAACTCTTTAGGTAGTCTTGTTATAAACCAGTGAATTAGAAAATTAAAATTTCGTTAGTAAAACCGTTGCCTTCAATACGAATCTGGAATTTTCACTTAAATGTTACAACGGAGTCATTTAGTCGTATTGATTTTCCAATATACCTATATATCCTAATACTTTATTAGTTCTATAATAAATAATTATAAATATAAAAAAATAATAATGTGCATATTAGTTAAAATTGATTTAATTAAAATTTGCCTTGCTTTGAATTCGGAGTTTCACTGGACCTAACATGACATCATTTCAGCCGGATCGACGCGACGGGCAATGCGAATTCATTAGTTGTAATATATATATATATATATATATATATATATATATATATATATATAATATATATATATATATATATATATATATATATATATATATATATATATATATATATATTATATGTATTTGCATGTTTAGTCATCGTTTATACTATTTTTTATTATTTATGTTTATAATAGTTTCTTTGGAACCTACATTTTCAAAAAGTAATTAGGGTATTTAATTGTATTGTAAACGTTTTATTAATTACGGAAAATTTTAAATTAAATAGAGACCATATTACTTCGAAACTAAAAGACGCAAAAATTGAAAAGTAAATTAGAAGTTCGGTCACTTGTCTGCTAAGTTTAGAATAAACGGTTAAATATTTACTAAATGAAACGATCATCAATAATTTTAACTGGGCACACTGAGAAGCCTAAAAAAATCCTAGAATGATAACAATCTTTAACAAAAAATAAAAATTAAAAAAAGAGTTATTAAGAAATAAAAAAAGGAAAAAATAAATTTTAGTGAATAGACCAAAAAGGGCCGAAAAAAATATTTTATTATTTTAAAATATTAGGTAATGTGGTTCTACACCCAGCTTTATCTGTAAAAAACAAGAGTTGTTGGATGTACGACGTGGCAGGCATATTTTTGCTGTAAACCCTTCAGAAAGATGTATACAGATAGGTCCACTGTAGTAGAAACATAGGAAACACTTAGGCGAATTGACTTACATTCGCCTGACTCGAGCTAGCGAAACACAACTCGCAAAAACGATACGATAAAAATGTGGAATGTTTTTGAAGATTTAATTTTGAATTTAAATATTATTTGCTTTCTTGCAGCCGCAGTCAGTGCAAATACGTGGTAAGTTCTCTTGGAAACTCGTTTCTTCACTAAAAATAAATAATAATGGACGTTTACGAACTTCGGGACAAGGTTCAAAAAAACCTACACAGGTATTTTAAGGTTCGAACCCAGTATCCTCAAAAATTGAATGTTTGGGCTGGTATGGTGGGAGAACACCTTATTGGACCATTTTTTATTGAAGGCAATTTAACTGCAGCATTTTTTTTGGATCTGTTACAACAACAAATTGTACCGGCAATTCGCCAATTATTAGGAGTAAGATTTGGTAATATCTGGTTTCAGCAAGATGGTTGTCCCGCTCACAATGGACGTATTGTTCAAGGATATTTGAACAATACGTTTCCTAACCGTTTGATTAGTGGACGTGGAACCATTTTGTGGCCCGCGAGATCACCAGACCTTGCTCCGACCGATTAACGATTTTGATACATTAAAAGAAGTGTCTTTACGAATACCTTTAAACCAATTTTTTAATAAAATTTTACATTAAAAAGTCGTTGAGATTGTGGATTTGTTTATAAGCAATAATTTTTTTTATAACTTTAAGCAAATGTTCAGAATGACCAAATGATCCGATTTTAATTTTTAAAAAAACGTTTGAAAGCTTTAGTTTTCTATTATATGTAAAAAAAATTAAATAGCTATGATCAATATTCTGGGCCAAGTTTGCAAAATTATTAATTTTTTTCAAACAAAATTGGATTGCAAAATTATTATGCAAAAACTGTTAAACCGAACTAAATGAAATTTTACGGGATGTTTCACCATGGTATAAAGTTTTTTTGGTCAAATATGGACCTCCTCAAAAAAATCTGAAGGTTATCAAAAAATCACTTAAAAAACTACAATTTTTTGGCTTTATTGTTTGTTAATTGCTTTTTTAAAAAAGCGTAATGCATTTTGCGATTTTTAACTAATTTAATCTTATCTATCACACATATCACACTTACAATTTAAATCTTTATTGTTTTTTTTTTTAATTTTACTTTAATTGCAGTAGGTAAACCAGAAAAAATATAAAATAGTTTAACACCGAATTTTATTTTAAAAATACTTTAAATTATTTATTGTAGGTCTCTCGTTATATAGCCTGTGAAACAGGATTAAAAAGGAACGCAATTTTTTGTATGCTTAAGGGTCATTCTGATAGAAATCTGTTTAATAGTAATTAAATTATTTGTAGAACAATAATACACATTATTTGTAATCTTCCTAAATATGGCCTAATAAAAATTATCCATAGCTTTTCCTGTCACGCATATTAGAATTTATTTCTGCTGCTATCTCTCTTAATCCACCCGAATTTATAAGATTAAATAATTCCATTGGGTATATATATATATATATATATATATATATATATATATATATATATATATATATATATATATATATATATATATATATATAAAGTACCTAATTATCATATTTAGTAAATATATTTGTCTAAAAGAAAGGCATTGTGGTTTTTTCAATACTTACCAAAAGCTGCAACCACTAAAACAGAAACGATTAGTAATATTTTCATTTTAAAGCTAATTCTTAATTTAAACTTAAAATAATTTTCAAAGGGACTGGATGTGTTTTATATACAAGGTAACTGCCATACTTAAAAGCTATTGTGTTCTTATCTCAAGTAGGTTTAAGTGTCTACAAATTTTGGAAAGAAATTGCGATTGTCCAACAGGAAACGCGTTCTTGTTACATTATTTATAAAACGATATTATATGTATTTTAAATAATCCACCAGATAATCCTAAAATATCAATCTTATTGCTACGCTTTTTAATATCAATTTTTAAAATGGATGTTAAAAGAATAATTTCTTTATTTACGCACATTTAGCAGTGGCGACTCGTTAATGAATTCATTGAAACAACGCACAAATAATTATTTAAATAAAGCCACTGAATGTCGAAGGACACGAATAATCCAGTGGCAAAACTAAGAAGTAGACATAGTAGACATTTGGCGTTATTCAGAAGTCCTCTTGTTGTTTGGTTATTGTTGAACAACCCAGAAACAAGGCTTATTTTAATTCAGCAGACCCTGTTTGATATTCAATGTGAAATAAAAAATAAAAGATGTCAGGAAACAAAAACATGATTCTTATTCACAAGTATCAGAAATGTTTATTGTTGTTTTCGGTGTTTCATATATTATAAATAGGGACCAAGCCCACTATTTACAATGTTGATTATTGATTTTGTGAAAAGAGCCGCGAGGAAAAAAGTTTAAATACATTAAAAGTTGTGGGGTAACATAAAAGGCACAATATTAAAATGTCTTTGAGACATATATGATGTTTTTAAACTTTTATTATGATAAAAATGTTTTTTTTTTAATTGGACACTCTGCAAATCCAAAAACATTTTAATTCTACATAAAATTTTAGTTATAAATGATAGGTCACCATAATTGTATTTATAAATTTTGAAGTTATCAACTAAAAAAGTTGATGTGTTGATTACTTTATTGCCGAGCAAAAAATATTTAATAATAAAGCCAATTGTGTTTCACTTTCTTCCCAAACTTCTAACCAAAACTAACCACAACTAACCATAACAGTTTGCTTAGCACTTGCTAGTCAAAACGTAAATTTTTTCTTGTTGACTTGAAAACTCTAAACCAAAGGTTATGGTGTGACACATAATTTATATATATGTAGAATTTCCTGTAAAATTAAAAAATATAAACATTTATTGTCCACTTAAATGTTTTTTTTATCTTGATAAAAGTTTGGAGACACTGTGTATGTTTTAAATTATTTTTAAAATGTGCAATTGGTGTTACTGTAAAACTTCTAACACTCCAGACTTTTAAGACACCTGGTATAGTAGTAGCCTCAAGGAAATAATATATATATATATATATATATATATATATATATATATATATAATATATATATATATATATATATATATAATATATATAATATTAATTTATTATATATATTATATATATATATATATATAGTATATAATAATATATATAAATATTTATATTATAGCTAAAATTATAATAGGTATTGTAAAAGCAAGCGAAAATTATAGCTCTTTAGGTCTATTGTAAAGAGCACTGTACTTTCAAGATTACTACTGTAAAGTTTACAATTTTTCAAAGGCATACATACCTAGATACAGTCGGTTTTGATATGCGTCGCACGGTTTTTCAGCAATACTTGCTTGGTTTAACATATCGCTCACTCTTCAAAAGGGACACATCAAAAGGTAAATTTTTAACTTATAGTTCAATAACTTTACTAACCATTATTATATTTATTTTCCATATTAAAAATAAAATATTAGGAAAGACTATAATTTTTTTTGGAATACTGGAAACGTAAATAACAATTCTTAGTACTAAATAAAAAAAAAATTAACCATCCTTATAAAAATTATCTATCCAAAATTTTCTTTTACGCTTCGGTATTAGCATAGAAAAACGTATAACGGCGTAATATTCCCAAAAGCTCAGTTAAAGAGTATTTTATTTAAATCTAGCACCAGTTTAAACTCAATTAATCCTTCCTCAAAGAAAGTTATCTGTTAGGAATGTATTTAGGTTTATTATAGTTAAATTAAATTTTAAAAATTATTTTAAATTAAGTAACTAGTTTTATATTTTTAAATTTGTATAAAATTTAGTTTTGAAAAAGGAACTCTAATCTTTTTTCTATTTCTGTCATGATGTAAACAAAAAAAATCATTAAATAAATTTAAAAAAATCTTTCACTTAAAAAAATGTGTTTGATTATACTATATATTTTTAAATTTGCATTTAAATTTATTTAATATTATTAGTTATTAAGGTTAATTCCTATACTATGGTACAATCAATTTTTTATTTATTTATAGTTGGGAAGAATAGAATTATTGAGATTTTTTAAAGTTTTTGATATCCGATTAAGCTTAGCTAACCTGTATTTTATTGGTAAAAGATAATAAAAAAATAACATAGATATTTTTTACAATTTCTAATTTGGCAATATACATATTGTTTTTTAATCAAACAAAAATAAAATGTTTCTATCTTGTCATATAAAATTATTAAATAAGATTAAGGTATAATTTTCAAAGATAACTGTAAGTAGCTTCATTCAAAATATGAATGTCATACGATCAGATATAGTTCTTAGAAAATGCTCATAGGCGTCTCAAATGGAAATATTCAATTAAGAATTATATGCAATATTTTCATATCAGAGCATACGTCTCAGTAATTTGAGAATGCGCCTGTGTTAAAGATAATTCGTTTGAGTAATTAACGACGCGTAACGTCAGGCTGAATATCCTGCGGTAACCTTTTCAAAATTATTTAGGTACATAATAGAGATATTTTTATTATTTTTTTTAAGTTGCAGTTCAAAATATAAACTATAAAACAGCAAAAACTTTCCCGTGGTTGGGCGCAGTAATTCAACATATAGGAAATAATTAATTAATAAATGACTTAAAAATTATTAAAGATTAATTTTGTATCCCTATTATTATGGTAACACTATTGCTTTTGCTTTGTTAAAGCCAATAAATTACAAAGAAATAATTATATAGGTCAAAGAATATGAAAAAAACGAGAATAGTCAGACGAAACCAAAGAAGGATATCTGATGCTTTTTCCAATACACTTTTAACATTTATATTTTAGTTATAGTAAAAATGTAATTTTTAATAATTTTAAATAAAAATAAAGATTTTGCCCCACGTTGGGCGTCATTATAAGATATTTTAAATTAAAACGTTATAAGCAGTTTTATTATAAATTATTTAAAAATAGATTTTCTTAATAAATTTCTTAATAAATACAAAAACTATTTATTATTTTTTTATGTTCCAACCTACCACACAATTAAAAAATAGTATAGACATTTGGTGCCATTTCAGTATGTGTCCATATTCGAGGTTTGATAACTAAATATTATTTGTTATTATAGTAGTTCTTAGATTTCAAGCTCTATATCGGCAAACATCTCCTGCAATAAAACAATAAACCAAATTAGGCAAGCAAGATCGTACTTTAAAGATTACAACACCTTTTGTCAAATTATATTAAAAAGGTCGATAAAATTTCTATATTTTATTACATTTAGAAAAAACTGATATATATATTTTTTTTTATTTCCAAGGATGTTTTATATTTTGTGGGTCCTAGTTATACCACTTTTTTGGCAAAAGTCGCTAAAGCCTGTTTTCTTTACCGCAAATTAGTTGTTTCCTAATTCTTTAGGAATGCACGTCATTATTTAAGCCAACGACACCAGTAATTGGCGGTTAAGGAAAATAAACTCCATCAACTTTTACCAATAAAGTGATTTTATAGTCAGAAAGCACATAAGACATGGTTCATGAAGTGCTTGATTCGGCTAGAAATTTCACAAAGTTGTTACGATAGGATAGATGAGTAAGTAATCGACTGATTGCCTGACCTACCTGGGTACACCAGGTACTGTGCGTACCGAAAAGGTGTGAATTTGTATGATTCACAAGCCAACAAATAGTTCAGTCATCCAAGGTTCAGAAAATGTGTTTCTAGGAAAAAATGTAAAAGTTTTTTCTCATTGGTTCTTTATGTTTTTTAGTCTGCTGAATCCGAATTTGCCACTTCGCCAAGCATGAGCTTCACAAGGAAATTGCAAAAAACCTCATATTTTCGACACTTTTTTCAGTTTTTTTAAACTATAACTCAAAAATAAACATTTTTTGATGATAACTGTGATACCCTAAATTAAAGGAGACAAAATTTCCTACAAATACGTATAATAACTCTAAAGTCTGGAACAATTCAAAACGTTGTTAGATCGTGTTGAAAAAATGGCATTTTTTAACTATTCGCTAAAAAGGTAAAAACATTATTCTAAGTGCGCGCTGGTGCCCTACCATCAATTTCATACACCATCAAAATTAATTATTTTATGATTACCAGGTAGGCCCTGATTACATATAAGGAATTGGCAAAGGTGATTGAGGTTCATAGGTCAAAGAGCCTTTTTTTAAAGGGATATAAGGTTTTGATAAAAGAGAACATATTTTGAACAAATTTTTATTTAGACCAAAAAAAAGCAAGAACACCTTTTTTTAAAATTTTCATATTCATTCGTCGTCCTCATCTGCATCTGCATTACCTAAAACAACGAGAATGGGGACTGGGGATAAAACCGAATATAAGAAAAGAGAAGAAGTCATAACCTGCATAAAGCTCAGGATTACGTTCGCAGATGATCCGGTTGTATATCCGCAACGACGTAATGTTTTCTTTTTAGTCCTTTCTGGTCAGTGGACTGCTCGAGCTCTTGAAGCGCTGATCTATTAACTAGAAAAAATATAATTATGACATTTTAATCTGTGCAAATATAATTTCCAATTAACAGTGATACATACTAGATTAGAATAATAATTACTTGTTATAGTATAATTACCTTCGATCTTTGCATGTGAAATGCCTTCATAGTCATCACTTAGCAGTATTTTTATATTGGAGCACCTTTTTTTCACAATTCAAACAGTGTATAAAGCAGTATAACTTCTGCACCCGCTATGGCTCTTGCCACCCTTCTGGCACATGCAGGCAATGAGTTTCAGAAGCTTCTCTGGGGTTTTGGACTCAAAGGATAAGAATCACTGCTTGGGTGGTTGAATTTTTTCCAGCCACTGCAGTACTTGATAAAATACCCTGTAACTGTGTTGCTGGGCTGCATGCAACATTTCCGCTAACCTTGAATGCTGATGACACATACTGTTTGTACCGCAACCTATTCATTATAGCAGTGCGATGGTCTCCACCATACAAGGCCACTAGGAATTTTTCCCCTGCCTCCGAAATTTCTTCTGCACTTGCACAGATCAAAATGTCATAATATTTTTTCAGTAGAGAAACCAGCGCCTATCCTTTAAGAGCTCGAGTAGTCCACTGACCAGAAAGGACTACAAAGAAAACATTACTGATCCTTTTAAACGAATCATTTGCAAATTCAATCCTGAGCTTTATGCAGGTAATTACTTTTTCTTCTTTTTCTCCTATTTTCGGTTTTACCTTTTTTTTAAATAATATTAAAGTCTATTGCGCAAAGACATACTTAATTTTGTCTATAATGAACGTGAACGACATTGCTTCTATTATAGTTATCTAAAGTCTCCATTCTCCTTGCTTTAGGTAATAATTCTGCAGATGAGGACGACGAATGAACACGAAAATTTTAAAAAATGGTGTATTTGTTTTTTTTTGTAAATAAAAGTTTGTTTTAAATATGTTTCCTTTTATCAAAACCTTATTCCCCTTAAATTAAAAGTAGTACTATTTCGTTTGAGCTAGAAGGCTCGTTGACCTATGGCCTCACCTACGTTTGCCAATTCCTTATATGTAACCAGGGCCTACCTGGTAATCATAAAATAATTAATTTTGGAGGTGTATGAAATTGATGGTAGGGCACCAGCGCGCACTTAGAATAATGTTTTTATCTTTTTAGCAAATAGTCAAGAAATACCATTTTTTCAACACGATCTAACGACGTTTTGAATTGTTCCAGACTTTAGAGTTATTATACGTATTTGTAGAAAATTTTGTCTCCTTTAATTTAGTGTATCATAGTTATCATCAAAAAATGATTCTTTTCGAGTTATAGTTAATAAACGGAAAAAAGTGTAAAAAATATGAGGTTTTTTGCAATTTCCTTGTAAAGCTCATGCCTGGCGAGGTGGCAAACCTCATATTCGGATTCAACAACCCAAAAGACCTATTAAACCGGTGAGAAAAAACTTCTACATTTTTTTCCTGAAAAAAACCTTTGCTTACTGAACTAAAAGACCCTTTGATAGTTAGGCTGGTTAAGAATAAAAACTTAAAAAGGTAATCACTTTAAAGGGGGTTAATTTTGATCAAAAGCACTTTTAAATTGTATTTCTACAAATACAAAAAAGTGTTTGATTTAAAAGTCAACACAGATCATTCGATAGTAAGGTTGGTTTTTAATAAAAATAAAAGAAATTAATTTGGAGGGGATAAATTTTGAACCAAACGACCCCAAACTTGTATTTCTAAATATACAAAGTGTATGATTTTCCTATTGGTTAGGTAGTCAGTCGATAAGTTAGTTACTCATCTATTCTATCGTGATAACTATGTGAAATTTTAACCTCTAGCAAACACTTCATAAAACATGTGTCATGGGCTTTTGGGCTATTACTATGCCCCACAGAACTGCAAATTAAGAAAAAAAAAACATATTATTTAGATTAATACTAAAAATTTTAAAAAAAGTAGTAGGTCATGTAGTTTTGCGTCTGCCCGCTATTATTTTCATTGATAAAGAATTACGTAAAATATAAAACAGAATAATATGAAAAAATAAATATTTAAAAATATATCAATATATCCTTTTATGAGAAAAAATATAATTTAATATTTGTTTGGCAAAAAGGTGTTATAGGCTGAAAAAAGTGCTCGATCGACTGTCAGCGCTGACGGTCGAACTATTTCAAGAAGTGTATGATCAACTACAGTGCAGAGTTAATAGACTGCTACATGTTTTGCACTGTAGTTGATTATACTCGTTTATTGATATGGATACGTAAAGAACTATACGAGACTAGGCCGATTGCGGACCAAATTATCAGGTAGGTAAAAATAATAGCCTAATTACGGATCAAACATAAGGGTTAGCCTGTAATACAATTAACAGGTAATAAATGGTGACCTGGTTTGACCCAAACAGGATGAAATTATTGCGGACCGTAATAAATACCATACTAGAAATATTAAAATTTTGTTAATAACTTCTACGTAGGTTGTTAATTAAATACGATTCTATTTTAAATTTGTCGAATGTATTAATAATTTGTATTTTTATCCTAAAAATAAGTATCTTTAACTTAAAGCGCTTTTTATTTTTCCCAATTATATAAACTATTAAATTTTAAGGTTAAAAACTTGTACGGAGGGGTAATTTAGACAAATTCAAAAGCCCTCAGTTCTGGTCGGTCATGGTTATTTCTGGTTAGTTAAAGCGGCTTTTTTATTTCTCCAGTTATATTTTAGACGTGATAAATACCATATTGAAAATTATTAAAATTTTGTTAATAACTTCTACGTAGGTTGTTAATTAAATACGATTCTATTTTAAATTTCGAATGTATTAATAATTTGTATTTTATCCTAAAGTAAGTATCTTTAACTTAAAGGCGGCTTTTTATTTTTCCCCAAATTATATAAACTATTAAATATCAATAAAAATTTAATAAATTTTACATAGGGAAACCCCTCAGTTGGGGTCGGTCATGGTTAGTTCTGGTTAGTTAAAGCGGCTTTTTATTTTCCCCAATTATATTTCAGACGTAATAAATACCATATTAAAAATTATTAAAATTTTGTTAAGAACTTCTACGTAGGGATAATTTAGACAAATTCAAACGCCCTCAGTTCTGGTCAGTCATGGTTAGTTAAAGCGGCTTTTTATTTTCCCCAATTATAATTCACATGTAATAAATACAATATCAATAATTAAATTTAATAAATTTTACATAGGGAAACCCCTCAGTTGTGGTCGGTCATGGTTAGTTCTGGTTAGTTAAAGCGGCTTTTTATTTTCCCTAATTATATTTCAGACGTGATAAATCACGAAAAGTAGGATCATTAAATTTTTTCCGTTTAGACCGCAATTCTGCCATGGCTTACTCAATTTAAATTTATTTCAAGAATTTTCGGTCCGCAATGTTTCCGTACATAAACTGGGAAAGAGTTTATTCTTACCTATTTGGTCCGAAATTCGGCTATATCCGAACTAGACTTTCTCTTAGTGGCATTTTACAACAAATATTTTAGATGAAAAATATTTCCCTCCACAAGCTTTATCAATTGCAATGGACATTAGGAATTTGCCATTTAAAAATTTAAACTGCTTTCTTGGAGGTTATTTAATTATTTCTGCTTACACATTTCAGACTATTGACGAGATTGAACTTATTAACCTTTATTATTAGCCAAATTTATGATTTAATTAGCCATTTTGTTAGTCATTAAGTTAAATGTCAAGTCACAAACAAATATAATACATCCGGAGCAAAAATAATTGGATTTTCCACATCTTACAAATAATTTTCTTTTTATAGTTTACTTTTAACTTTTCATGAATCAAATACAAAATGAAAACTGTTAAATGTAACAATAATGCTAGTACGCATTTTAAAGGGCCATTTAAGGTGAAAAGCAATATCTTTTAAAAACAATAGATTATTTATAAAATATTTAAAATTATTTAAAAAGTTCACTGGGAGATAGAGAAAGGACCCAGCTAAAAATGAAATGTGAATAGGTACATCATATTAAGCTATGTATTATTTTTATATAATTCATATCATTGAAACCAAGGAAGTTTCATAGACCTCTAGAAAAATAATGCAGTTTGATTTACCTTATACAGACTAAGTTTTTTTAGATTGTTACAATGCGAAATGTCTAAAACAGTTTCAAGTAGTTTCATAAAATTTTGTTACTTAGAAGTATAGGAGGGAACATATTTAACGTTATTTTTGACATTTTTTTCTTCACCCTGTTTTAAGAGGTGGAATTTTAAATGAAATAATCTGTTTTTTATTTTAAAATACGAATCAAATACTAGTAGGTTTTTCTGCAAAAAATATATTTGCTCTCTGGTTACGAAATTATGATCAAAGATAGTGTTATTAAATTTATAGATAAATTGGAGATTTTAACTCAACTAAGATGCGTTTCTATGAAACTGTCTATTGTATTTTAAAGTAAATATAAAATCTTGACGTGTTTGCCATAAAAAAGCATTGAAGATCAATTAAAATTAGCGATTTTCTTATTTCCTTATTTTCTATATAAAATATACTAAAGTAATATGGCCGACTAATATAAAAAAGTGAGAAAGAATACATACAAAAAGAGATGATACGATGCCGTTTTGTTTACGATTTTCTCCTTGAATAAGCAATTTTGCCAGATGTTTTCTAATAATTTCTTATTATTGAAGGTTGTTTTTTTCCATTTACCTAGTTCTGGTTAGTTTTTGGTTAGTGGTCGTCAGGTTTTCCTCATTAAATTGTAAACATTTTTTATCATAACTGCGCCGTCGAACAAAATAAAAAAAGGCTGATATCTTAATTTTTTGATTTTTTATAGGCAAAAATAGGATGGACGTCACTTCTAGATAATTACCTTATTTATTTTTTTGTAATTTGTGTATTTTTATTTAATCCATAATGCTTTAAGGCTAAATTTAAATCCTTTTTTTTGATCTGACAACGTTGCAAATTCAGGCCTTTTATTTAACCTAAAAACATAATGTTGTTTCGACTTTTAATTAAATTTTTTTCTGCCAAAATGTATTTTTTTTTAATTTTTTCTTTTTGAAATCTACTAAACAAAATGTGTTCTTTTTATCTGTAATATTTATTTATTTTTTAAATCGAATGGAGCTAAACGACACAATATATTTTAGGATACAAATTTTTCTAGGATTATATTTAATTAATAATTGGAAAATTATTAAGTCAAAAATTTTCTGGGATTTAGCATCAAAGACGCTGGAACAACGCCATCCAATTGGGACATATTGCCTTGTAACACTTTAAAAAACTCACCAAGTAAAAAACGCCATATTTTTAATATATTTAATATATATATATATATATATATATATATATATATATATATATATATATATATATATATATATATATATATATATATATATATATATTATATATATATATATATATATATATATATATATATATATATATATATATTATATATATATATATATATATATATATATATATATATTATATATATATATATATATATATATATATATATATATATATATATACTATATATATATTATTTTCTAGGATTATATTAATAAATAATTAAAAAATTATTAAGTCAAAAATTTTCTGGGATTCAGCATCAAAGACGCTGGACCAACGTCATCCAAGTGGGGATGCTAGTGCTGATCCGTCAGCTCAACACTTCACGTCAACCGACTTGAACCGAGCATAGTCACAACCGCAAACGAACTGGGCGATTGTTGCCTATGTTTGCACCGACAGAGGCGAAATGAATCACGTTTCGTGATGTGATCACATTCAGTTGGTTTAAAGTCGTGTTTAGCGGAGGGCGCCGATGTCTTCGTTTGTCGTTTGTTTTTTTGTTTTTGGTGTATAATGTGTTATTCGTTGCATTTTGTTTGACTTTTTGGAGTTGTCAGTTTTTTATTTTGAATCTGTCGGCCATGCCTCAGCCTACGGACCTTCCCCCCTCTCAGGTAAGGGCGGCGAAATCAATAATCTTGCTCTCGCAGAGCGGTCTGTTTCGCAAATTTTTTATCTATCGCTATAGAATATTATTATTATTACAAATACTGTAGGTTTATTAATTTTTCTTATTATTACTATTATTGTTTTAATAATGTAGGTATATAGTCTAATAAACAAATATGTTTTAGAGTTTGTTAATAATATTTTAATCAATTAAGACAGGCAGATTACATGTTGATATTTTTGATAAATTCATAATATTGTCAAAACAGTTTAATTTTTTTCTTTTTTTTATACACTTTAGGTATGATAAGCGTCAATAGATTTAGCAACCATAGCCCAAAAGCTTATTAGTTTAAAGATAAGATAATAAAATGCAGGTATAGTGCTTCACAGAAACGCGTTGTAAAAACCATTGTTAGGATTGTAATATTAATTTCAAAAGTTTTCGTGAGAATTTGTTATTAACTTTTTTAAGTATTACGTAGGCAGTTACTACTAGTGTTTATTTAAAATTCCTATTTTTTTATCATAATCTTGATAAGTACTATAGTCAGTTTGACTTAGTGAGACTACAATTAGAGCAGCTGTGTTTCGGATCCATATAGATACCAAACTTTTTTGTCTCGTCAACCACTTGCCATGCAGTGTAGAAGTTAGATATTTTACAAGGTTTACAGGTTTAAAGGAAACCATAATTAAAAAAAACGTTTAAAGTTACCAAAATTGCATTTTTTTTTGAATTTAACTATGAATAATGCAGCTTTAGGGTTTTCGATAGTTCATCAAGGTCTTTGCTGTCCATGTTGTCCATAGCAAAGCAAAATCTTTGCATCAATTTGTTTTCGCCACCTTTAATAGAGTGCAATCGACGCAAATCATCATGACTCGTCCTCTCGTGACAGTTGCTTTTTGGCTAAAAATGTTCCTAATGTTCGAAATAATATTCCTAAAAAATATATAGTTTAAACTAAATGGATTGCTAAAAATTGCGACATATAAGTTTTATTCAGATTTCTTGTATTCAAATTATTGTTTTTTAAGTCGAGATGATATTTTAAATATAAATCAGATCACTCCCTATCCTCTTTTGAACCTATAATTAAAAATTGTATAATTTTTTTGCAAATATATATTAGGCCAAAGGATTTATACTTGACACATGAGAATAATAATAAAACACACACACAAAATCATTTTTTAAATTCGTATGACTATGTAATTTAATCGAATAGAGAGAGATATTATTATATTGGCGCTGATAAGGCCCCTTGGTTGGGCGCCAAATGTTAAGCTATTTTACGTATATTTACGATAATTATGATCGTTGATCTTTTTAAATAAAGAATAGATATTTTTATGTTATCTAAAAGATCTCAGCTATAAAAATCACCCCTAGCAGAAATTCTGATTAAAAATAATTTCCTGTTAGTTTTTTGACATGCTGGATGGTTTAATAGGCGAATTGGTGAAATAAGACAATTACGAAAAGAAAACTTCGTGGATATCGATGTCGGTTTTGTTAAACTACTCTTATATTGATTTGTTTAAATAAATGCAAGCTCAAGCACATTTGCATTTGTCTCTGTAAACAAGGACAGTTGAATTTTATGAAAATACAAAAATTCACACAACAAGTCAATATATCGCTAACGGGAATTGTCTCCTGGTCTATTATAGTAAATCGCATTCCTTGGGTATGATATGCATATTTACGTATTATGAATTTTTGAGTCTTAAGATACATATTTAAATAATAATATTGATACAAAACATTTTTATTTTTCGATATTTATTTTTATTTTGAACACATTTTAAAAATAAACTAAAACTAACTAATATTATCTTTTTTGATGATATGGAATAAAAATTTATTAATACTTAATAAGCGCACCGTTGTTATCAATTACAGCTTGCAAACGTCGTGGCATACTTAAAATTAAGTTTCTGGTATATTCTTCGGTTATTTGGTCCCATGCGTCATCTATCTTTAGGCGTAATTCATTCTGATTAGGCCTAAAGTTATCTTTATACATATATTTTGCCATTTTACCCCAAACGTTTTCAATTGGGTTGATATCAGGGCTTTTCGAGGGCCACGGTAAAACTTGAATTCGTCTTTCGTTTAGATAATTTTGACCTATACGCTGTATCTATAGGAGCATTATCAGGGCTTTTCGAGGATGACCACGGTAAACTTGCAATTTCCAATATTGCACAAGTTTCCCTGAAAATTTGCAAACGCCTGTCTCTAAAACTAATCAGCCCAAACGTTTATACTAAGTCCACTTTGATTAGTCTTATGTATATTTTCATCATACGTTAGAAGGCCTGTAGGGATTTTCCATTATTGCACATTAAAGGTTTTCATCCGAAAATATTACCGTTTCATGTTGTTTGTGCATATTGATGCAAATTAATCTGTTGTTCTTAGTCAAAATATTTTATTTGTTGCACAGCAACTTTTAATTTCCGAATTTCTTATCCTACTACGAGCTGTATTAGCAAAACCAGGAAAATGCGTGTCTTTTTTCGTCTTTATTACTATTTCAAACGGATTGTTTCTTAGAAAGCCAACTAACTCTCTATCTTGAATGTCGTTTGAAATTTTTGGTCGACCAGAACCTGGATTTCTTACAATAGCTCCATATTCTGCAATTTTTGCCTTAGCTAAGGAAACAGTATTTTTACTAATGTCCAATTCTTCTGCGATTCTTCTTATAGGAACTCCATCCATCACACGAGTATATATTATCGCTTTTTGTTGAGGAGATAATGCGGGCATTTTGAAAGACTGATTTTGTTGACGCGGCTGTCAGAAAATTAAATTAACTTTGACAACATCAAAATATATTATTCTAATAGACCAAGAGATTTAGGATATTTTGCTGTCCCAGTTTTTTTCGGCACGATGGTACTCTTAATAGTTCAATGGATTAACATATAGATTCCTACTTTTTACAAGTTGGGGAAGGTGTTATTAAAAAAGAGACAAGCCAGTTTAGCTTACGAAATTTTCGGATTTACGAAAACCTATGTTATAATTCCTATGAATATGGTATTTTTTTTAATTTTATGGCAGCCCACGAAGGCTTATATGAAGCCCAAGTACAGTTCCGTCAACGCTGTAAGCAAGCTTAGATTTGTAGATAATACCTGGATGCATCTAAGATTTTTCTGCGTAGACCAAATTTTTGTTTGGGAGGCTATAACGAATATACTTGGAGCAATTTTACCATTTAAAATTAAAACTTACCTTCCAAAAGTTACCTTTGATTTTTGTAACCCTCAAAGATGCTTACTTGTAAGATCATAAAATAAAATTGTATTAAGCTGGATGTTTGTGTTTTTCCCTATGTTTTTTGGTTTTCTCTAATAATATTTAAATATTTGAATAAACGATTACATATTTTACTGAAGAATTCATACATAATTTAAACTACCATAAATTTTTTATCTGAAAAATTTTGCAACAGATATTTTTAATAATAGAGCTGCCCATCTGGGCCTCTACTTCGATAATAGCTTTTCTAAACAGTAATGGACAATATTCAACATTTTACTTATTAAGAATTATTATATCATAGAAAAATTGATCCCATTTAAATAAAATATTAAAACAAAAAGTAACTATTTAATTATATGGGCATTACATTAACTACCTATTTTAAAACTAGTAGCAGTTTTTTCTTGATTTAATGACATTTTAATTGCTAGATTAGCTGCCCAGAGTTAAAGGCTTGAATATGAATATGGTATTTACGCGTAAAATGTTATTTTATACTTATGAGGGCTTATGACTTATGACTCTTATGATCATATAACTTCGGCGTTTTAATTAAATTAGGAATGCAGTACCACACAAAGGTGATATTTTTATTTCCTGATCATTGCGTCATCTTTACTTAATACACACTACATTTTTTCAAAAATAAACTCTTTGTTTTTTATTGTACTATTGGTTGTTTCCATACGATTTCAGAGTAATTTGGAATTGGGAATTAAAAAAAATGATATCCAAATGATTCTTTTTTTTTTTATGCCGATTTGATATCGATATTGACGGGGAAGGAAAAAAATTGAAAACTTAAAAATTTAATCAAGGATATGATTTTTTAACAAAAAGTAGCTCAGTTTTAAATTTACTTGAAAGGATGCAGTTTATCACAAGAAAGCTTTAGTTGTTGAAAATATTTAATTGAACTTGTTTTTCAAAAGTTAATTACCAGTAAATATTTTATTTAGCAACTGTTTGTTTATGTTATTTATTTAATTATTAATAGTTATTTCAACTGTTTTATAGAAACAAATTTTGCGGTTACATATTTTGTTCAACGTCAAACAGCACCTCGTGTCCTTGACCTTGTTTATAAAAACAGGCAGGCAGTGTAAAATTCTCATCCTTTTAATGTACCATGAACCCAACCAAAAACATTTTTTTAAAATGTGGTTAGAAAACAAGATTTAATAAGTAAGTTAAGTTGTTTTTAAAAATTCCTAATATCAAAGAGAAAATAATTGGAATATTATGCTAAAAATAAATTGTGAATAAATAAACAATGGTTTATATAGTTTGGTGATTATAAATATCACTCTTTATTGTTCTAATTATATATCCATTAGTTATCAGAAATAACAATACATTTTTCTAAAAATTGACGCCCAGACATACATGAATCAATTGGCGACGAGTCTTTTAGAGACACAATAATTTTAATATTATATCGGAGTAACTACGTATTTCTATTAAAACCGATATACTGAATGTTGATATTCTATTAAAACTAATTCTTAATATAAATTTGTTTAAGTAAAAAAAATGGCTTTGGATTATTTATTTTAAATCCCGAAGGAAATAAACGCTTTTCAGTTTTGTAAAATAAGATCTAGTAAAATTGATAGGACTCTGACAGTTTTTTTAATTCTCATATGAATTAATCCCATATATGTCTTACAAAGTTTGTTATTACACTATAATAACATTAAAATAAGTAGTGACATATATAGAATAAGTAGCTTGCTTGCAATGCTTTAAAATTAAAGGAGATACTAAGTATGCTATTAGAAACACGGTTACATTTTAAAAAAGTCAACTGACAAATGGCGGAGCGTAAGAAATTCTTTTTGTGAAATAAATTATCAGCACAGAGTTACATTTAAGTACACAAAACAGTATTTTTCGGCGGCAATTTATTTATGAGTATTATTAACGTTAACAAAATCAAGTATTAATAACCCTTATTAATGTATGTTTTTCTATAACCAAACGATTACAGTATTGGCAACTAAAAATACACAAAACAAAACATTGAGTCTATTTATAACCTTGTCACTCGAATAACCGGTATTCAGCATCTGTCAAGTTGATTGCCTTAAACTGAAATAGATCCTTAAAAAAACATAAAAAATTATTATTTTCACAATTTAACAACAAAATGATCTTTGAAAATATATTGTTAAAATAGTAAAAATATTACCCCAGCGAAAACTTTTTTATTTTTTTAACGTATCCAAACAAGATAAAAGAAAATACCAGAAAAAAGTGCCGTCGTCCCTTGACAGATTCAAAATAATTTTACCTGGTTGCATCAAATTAATTTTTATGTCGCAGATTTTTTGTAAAATGAAGCGAATTCTTAATTTGGCAAAAAATTAATGTCGTGGATATTAGCCATCACTTGACCCATCATAAAGCAATAAAAAAGCTTCTGGGGCCCGATTCTGTAAGCAAATTTTTTGACATTCCTTTTCTCTTTCTCTTTCGAAACAGTGACAAACTTATGAGTTACCTCTAAGAGCAACAAGGACATGTAATCCTTGTTTTGACTTTCTCTTTCCTTATATTGTTTTAGAATCCTAGTCCTGTAGCCTTAAAAATTGCAAAAAGTATAAATGATTAAGAAAGTCCATCCAGAGCTTCGGACGCATCTTTAAAGAAGTGCAAGAAGACGGGAAACGGATCACGATCTGTCATTGTTCATGCGGGAAATTAAAACGTTTTTGATAAATATGCATTTTTAATTTTTAGATGCAATAAAACATCAAGAGACTATCATAAATTTAGAGGAATCATCCCTTATCACAAGCGACAACGCAAGATATTACAGTCGATTGAAAGAACAAATTTTTTAAAAATCCTGAACCAAAAAGAGACTTTCGGAATGGCTTTTTAATATGGGAAGTAGAAGGATCAAAATTTTCTAAAAACAAAGTATGGAAATTTGTTTGTAAAAGTAAAATTCCCGAAAAAAAATCATTGTTACAATTTCCTCCCTATCATTATCATTTTAATTTAATTCAAATGGTATGGTCTAAAGCAGAGGTTCCCTAACTTATTTTGTCTAACGCCCACTTTGAAACTCAGTTATGTTTCAGCGCCCCCTTTTTTCACCTTAAAAATCTCAATAACATATTAGTCTCGCCTGGACTATACTCTAAACGACACTTTTCTTACCCGAGAAGGCACTAATAATGCAACTTTCAATATTAAAGTATAAGTATATAAAAATAAGTATCTTTTATTCAAAATTAACAATAATCAACATTGGCAATAATAATTCAACTTTACAATATTAAGACAATCGGGGTAGTGGGCGGAGTGGCGGGAGGGCGAGCGAGTGCGATGGGTGTATTCAGCTAAACGTCACGTCTAGAGGTGGAAAGTTCGAATCTTTTTACTGAGTCGATTTATTTGATTCACTTAAAAGGATTCGTTCGCAACCGATTCACTTTATTATGATGCCGGTCGGACTCGGTCGGTTTTGAATTCCATAAAAAATGTAATAGTGATCTTAAATAAAGAAATAATTTACATTTATTTCATTTTAGTATAATTAATTATTTTAAAAAGTATATTTGGAGTAAAACTTTCAAGAAGTAACTTGATTTAATGTGCCTTTGAGAGAACTTGGAAATCACAAAATAATTTAACATACCATTCCAAAGAACAAATTTAGGACGCAACACTCCATTAATTAGAATGCAATGCACGATTTTTTGTAAATATAATTACATAATATGTATTATTTTTTTAGATATTTTAGGTACTGCACTATACTTTTGTAAATTTCCATAAACCCAATACCATAATATAAAAAGTGGATGCTGTTTGGAACACAGTTCTGTAGTATCCTAAACTTGTAAATAAATAAATAAATAAAATACCAAATAACCGAATCTTCGAGTTCGAGCACGATTCTGACTTAGTGACCTTAAAAACGAAACGAATCATCCAAACTAGGTTCGTTTTTCATCGCAGAGCGATCGAGTAAGTGGCTCAAAAAAGATTCAAATCCATTAAAAACAGGGAATTAATTTATTCTAATCAGTGCACTAATTCGTTCTTTTTAAACGAATCGTTCGCGAACGACACACCTTTAGTCACGCCAAATACACAGCCGGTCGCGAGCCGCGGCTGTGTATTCGGGCACCTGCACTCCGCAAACACGGACCGACGAATTGCACAAATAAATCGTACAATATTTGTTCGCGCCAAACTTAAATCTCGTATAATTGAACCTTCTAATTTTAATTTTATTTTTTCTTTATTTTTACTAGATTAGGTACATAAAAAAAATCCCGCGTTCGGCAAGTGCTCAGCTTGATCGCAACCCGCAACAATATATACCTATTTTTGTACGTGTCTTCGGAGGTGGAAACCTCACCTGCGACACTTGAAGGCACGAATATCTTTCAGTGTTTAATACCTATTACAAAATATCTTAAGATATAAATATGCATTGTGAACGCATTAAAAATATTAAATATTTAATATATTTTTAGTTTATATTTATACAATAAAGAAGGATAAAAATATGAACTAATAAATGGATGTTGTGTAGTAGAAGGATTTTAATTTCAGTAAATTTTGAAATATGAAGTACCTAAACTTACAAATCATTTATCGCCCCCTTAAATCACATTAGCGCCCCCCAATTTTTTCTGGGTCCCTACGCCCCCCTCTAGGCCTCCAGCGCCCACAGGGGGGCGTTATCGCCCACTTTGAGAAAGACTGGTCTAAAGCAAAACGAAAATATGACAAAGAAATTTAAAAAACAAGTAATTCTCCCTTAGAAGTTTTGAGCACTTGGGACAAAATTATTAATAGAACTTTACCTATGAAACACTGGGAAAACTTTCTACAACATACAGAAAAAGTAATTTAAGAGGCCCTTTGCATAGAGAAAGTTAATATTATGAGATCCATTGGTTATTGCGAAGAAGGACAACTCATCGGATGAGTAATTTTTTTGATTCGTTTAACCGTAAACACCCGAACATTTATGGATGTAGGTACAAAAATGTCGTTCAAATCGATTCCACGTTATAAAAATGTCAATTTTAAAGTATTTTAGATTATAAAATGCCATGTTTTGGAACTCTAATAAACATATGTTTAGTAACTAGGAATCTAGATTCTTATTTGTTTATTGCGCTGGACTAATATTTTTACCATAACTCGGGCCATAATTGACCAAATTAATTAGTTTTAACCCAAACCGGAATCCTTAAATTGCGGTCTATCAATTTAAAAATTTATTCAATATAACCCTTATTTGGTTTTAAATGGATATTAAAGGCTTTTTTTTAAGGGCCAACTTAACAAAAATAGGTTCTCTGCTTAACTTGACATATAATAATTTTCTTTTGGGCTTGTTTGAGCACGCTTTAATTTCCTTTTCCCCAAAAAAACTTATTTGAATTTTTTTTTATAAATTTAAATTTATTTAGACCGATAATGTAAGGATGAAATAATAAATGATAGTTAAGTGTTTTAAATCTATTGTAGACCGTAACTCCTAAAAATAATATTAAGCAGGTCATATCTTAATTATAAATATGTTTTTTTTTATTGTCAATGTAACTTTAAATATTTAAGGATTAATTCTGAATCATGGATATAAAATACTTGTAACGGTCTTTATTTGTTTATGGTTCCCGGGCCCAATTAACCAGAAAATATTTTTACTCTAAAAGATAACTACATATAGATACGTTTTCATTTTGTTTGTTTGAGCACGTTCATATATAATTACTTTATTCCGTCATTAAACTTATCTTAAAATACTTTTTGTCTTACTAATTATTGCTACAATGTCGTCATTCTGACCGATAACCTTTGTAAATATGCAAATTTGCACAAGCCTAGCTTGCTGTCGTTATGTTATAAATAAAAACTTGTGAAAGTCGAGCAAAATTTATAGCTTGCGATGGTAAAAGTTGATAAAGTCTTATTATTTCTTTAGTTTTTTTATTAAACTACATATTTTTTGCTAGCAGTTTTCCAGGTAGTCAGTTTTTGTTCCTAAAATTTGCTCAAAAAGTGCATTGTTTGTTAATAATCCAAAGATTTTAATTAACCTAAAATACGTACTGTCAGAGATGGTAAGTCAAAAGGTGTTTTCTTTTCGAGATTCTGCCTCTAGAATGAAAGTGAAAGTGTTAAAAGGGTGCTTATAAACATTTAAAATAATCTAAAAAAATTAACCGCTTTGATAAACCGTTAAATACATAAAGGACAATATTTAAAAAAGAAATTAAAAAATAATATCTTGAAAAAATTAGGTAAAAATCTAGCGGATGTTAAAAACTGGTAACTTAAAAGTTTTTTGAAGGGAAACTACCGTATAACACCCTTAAATACTTAAAAAAAAAATTTTCTTTAATATATGGGGTTCAACTTTTGAAAAGTTTTTTGGAATCAATGTATTTTAGACACTAAAAAAACGGAAAAAAGTTTAAAAAATACCACATTTGAATTATCTTTTAAAATTGGTTCAAATCCGCATTTCGTAATTTTTTTATCTATGAAGTAATAAGCGATTTAAAATTTAAAAATTTTACTTTGGTGCTAGTTGCAGTTGAATAAAAAGTAGTTTAAGCTCTTAAAATTTTTATCGTCCAAAACAATTGTTTAATCGTTTATATCTTGGAGTTAAGTAGTAAAATTCAAGTAGTAAAATAACATTTTTTTAATGGATTACTCTGTATATTCTACGCCCATTGAATATTTTAAAAAGCTGTACAAAATAACTACACTTGATATATACTTTCAACAGTTTCGGAAATACGGGTATCAATGGAGGTTTCGTCATAAAACAGCATTTTTTAAATTGGAATCAACTGTATTTTGGATCACCAATTAAAAGAGCTTTACAAAAATACCACATTTGATATGCTCCTTTAATATTTTAAAAAAGGGCATTCAAATTAAAAAATTTTTAATTTTATTAGAACGAGCAAGAAGCAACACAGTTTATACAAGATTTAATGGAAATTAAAAATTATTTTTTACATTTGGGTGCTCACATTTTAGAAACTAATAAAGATAGACATATCAAATGTGGTATTTTTTAAAGCTCTTTAAAAGATCTTTTTATTGGTGAGACAATATACATGGCTAATTAAAAATTTAAAAAATGACGTTTTACGATCCAACTTACGCCGACGCCCATATCTGCGAAATTATTAAAGATAGAAATATCAAATGTGGTATTTTTTTAAAGCTTTTTAAAGTATAATTTTAATGATAACAAAATATACAGAGTGTTTTATTTAAAAAATGCTATTTTACTAAGTAAACTCCTAAACGCGTTTGTCAATAATTTTTTGTATTCTTTAATCCCAACGCAAAAAATGCTGCTAGTCTGCTAATTTAAACATTTTTTTTGACCAATAACAAAGTTACCAACGGCGGACAGATAATTTGGATAACCCTGTATATTATATAAAGAAGCTTGACGCTAAACTTTTTCTTTTAATGGCAAATGTAAAATTTTCGTACTTTTCATAACAAATATTGTTAGACAAAGATGATAAATATCTCCGACTATATTATTCATGTCTTATTTGATTGTAACAATTGATATCAAACAACTTACACGCCTTTGCTAAAACCTGCTACAACACAGAGAAGAAAAAGTAGATAAAGATTTCCAAATAAGGGAACATATGCATAGTGCACTTAGTGGATACCCTTGTTGGGTAGGACAGTAAAACCATTTGTGTAGAATTTTATCTTTAACTTAAAGAAGCATTAAAATTCTAGATTTGCTTATCTTTTTTATTTTTTACATTTTTAGACTTAGTCAAGAAGTATTTTTAAAAAACTATCTACCTGAAGGAGACAGCCAAACTTCTAAAAAGTCATAATTTATTTGATGTTTGATAAATGTGATGTGATCAGCTTTTTCATTAATGGTTTTATTAAATGATTTATTTTTAATTTTCTAGACATAAAGTATTGTAAATCGCAAAAAAATCGCACCTCGAAGATTTTGCAGACTATGTTTTGTCATCTCTAGATTACGACAAACATTTCCATTTATATGTCGACCTGTTAGTCAGTCTGTCTGTCTGTTAGCGCCGGAACTTCCGACTAGAATGTGATATTAATTTCAACTTTGGTTTAACCAAGAAGTGAAAGCTGTCAATGCAGGGTGATTCCTAAGTTGACGCTTTTTTTACTGTGTATAGAACTCATTAAAATAAACAACTTTTTCAAATAAATTTTTTCAAAATACTGGAAAATAAGAAACTTACATTCATTTAGTGTGTCAAATACGGTCCTGTTGAAAACTTTTAATTTCATTTCGAGTGAACACTGGCTGGTCTTCTGGCTGTAGGGCTTGAACAAGTTGAACGAAAACGGGATACAACTGATTTTATCAGAATTTTGTCCACACTTTTTTTTGACTTAAACCGACCTGACTTGCAATCACCTGAGAACTTGTTGATGGATTAGCCTGCAACGGACACCGTAACGCATACAATCTCGAAGTAGCGGCCGTAGATTGACGAAACCCTATAAAAAACAGCAACATATCCACGAATTCATCGTTTTCGTATTGTGCAATTTTCGCGATTTAACAATAATTTAAAATAAACCTTTACCTCGTCTGGTAAAAGCAAAGCGACTAATTTTAAATGCGTGATTAACAAGGCAAAAAATAAACGTAAATAAGGAATAAACTCTTTTTCTGCCCAGTCTCGCACTAGACACATTATCAAATAGTCTTATGCAGCTTTGTTATTTTTGGGTTTTTTAAAAAAAGTTATTTGAAAAGTTGTTTGTTTTAATGAGTTGTATGACAGTTAAAAAAGCGTCAACTTAGGAATCCCCTATATATATATATATATATATATATATATATATATATATATATATATATATAAAAAATTTATTATTTTCCAGTTATTGTCTCGGATAAAAAATTAGGTTGTCCTTTTTTTACATCATTTATGTATTTTGATTTCAACTCTAGACATTTGCTTGATAGTACATGTATTTAACTTTTAAAAGTGTAGGAGAGGTTAGAAAAACAACTTTTTTAATTTTCTGGACGAAATAATAATTGTATTTACGCCCGTAAAATATTTTAAAACTATTGAATATAATACTTATATTATATGGAAATAATTTAGTATAACACTAAAAACGGTAAAATTAACACGGTTTAAATTTTCAATCTTCTCAACATCATTCTAAGCAATAATTTCTACTGCACTTTCACAAGTATTTTTTTAAAATATATTTTGAACTAATAATCAGTAACCAAAAAAATATTTAATGACACTCCTTTGCTTCTCTCTTCTCGATTCAAAGTTTTTGAGGAGAAGCCCAAAAAACTGAACCAGGAACTTTTGCGGCAAATTTTTTTTACATTAAACTCATCAGTTTTTGAAGAACAAGAAAGCGTTCATACCATCGACTAATACTTTGTCACTGGGTCATAAAAAAGATACTTAGAAACCTTTTTAAGTCGAACCTCAATAAGTCGAAAACCTCCAAAACTCAAAAAATGTTTTGTTTCCTTCCTTTTAAGCCCCAAAACCTCCATTAGTCGAAATATTTTTCCCCTATTACTCGAAAATTTAAATTGGACCTCTGTATCTCTAACATGGCAATGATTTATTTTACAACCTTTCCAACTCGATTATTTGAAATTTATTACCTCTATAGTTCAAAGAAAATAATATTTTTAATCCTGTAACTTGAATTTTTATTTATTTCTCCTCTTTAACTCGAAATAAAGAATGAACTTGATGTTCACTTTAGAGTTCTACTAAATTTTATCCATGTGGTACTGCTTTAAATGAAGATTGACAGAGCTTCCACTCTTACTTGATTTCATTTGGCATTCAAGATTCTGGTAATCCATTTGTATTTCATTTATATAAGATGAGGTAATTTTCGGTACATGCCTTAGATTATTTTCGATGCAACTCGATTATCCACTAATGAATTGATTAAAATTGTCCAGTAGAAGCACACAAATCGATCTGTTAGTTATTTAACCATCTTTAACTAAAAAGTTATCTTTTTAAATTATGTACTTATTTTTTACATTTTTATACGATGGACAGAAGTTGTTTACAATTTTAAACAATATCTTCGTAAATTTTGTCAGTTTTTACACCCTTAGATGATATAACTTTCTCCGTTTCTTTATTTGACAAGTACTATTTGATCATTTTTTTCTATGGTTGTTCAGTACTTATTTTCCATGTCAAAACTTCTTAGACTAACTAGATATTAAATTGCCCTCGTAAGCGGTAGTTAATTACCCTGAAAGAGACAAGGTTATTAGGCCTAAATCTGATCTAAATTCAGATAAGACATAATGTAACCGAGCGAGATCGATTATACCGAGATATACCCGTTTAAAAACAAAAGCCATACCAGGTCTTAACGGATCTTTGTTTCGATTACAAGGTCAGATCTGTGTAAAATTTTATGTTCGATCTTTCTTAATAATTTCAAGAGGCGCCAGAAGATGCAAATTATACCTTTATCGTGAATAAATTTAAGAGTTCCCCTTTCCTGCTGTATTAGGTTGGGTTTTTTTTCTTAAAGATGTTAAAAGATAATATCACATTATAAAATAAAGAAAACAGTAAAGGTTATATTTGTTAAACCTTTAAAGGAAATTCCACTTACAACAGCAAAATCATTATAGAAGAAATTGGGTGATCTGCATTGAATTGTTTATTTTTATTATTGATGAGAGTACGATTATATTAAACCAATTTTGTTAATTCTCGTGTATATATTTCTGGGTATATCCCCTGCTTTTATTCACAAGAAAATCTTAGGTTTACCCAATGGGTGTATGTAATTAGAAAACACCTTATAGCTGCCAATTTTTTTACACTTCTCGGGCTATCAAAGAATTATTATTAAGTCTACAATTAAATTTTTAAAAATTTAACAAGCGTACCTTTAGACTTGCAAAAAGTTTCCCATTTTTCGAAACCCTGTATACTTTTTGTTAAAATGCATATGCATGAAAGCTACCATTTATCTTGGTAATCAAATCATACAGTTATACTTCTCAAGACAACATTTTCATCTAACATTCTATGAATGAATATATAATGAGCAGGACAAGATGCATTCAAAAAATTATCGATAAGAGACTTAAAGATAAAAATCAGTATTAATCAAGGTTAACTACCATGAAATAGTGTCAGTATCTATCCTCCCAAAATAATTTTGTCTTTACAGGGTGAGCAAAAATTTTAGGAAAGGACCTTAATTCTAATTAATTTTCGCAGTAAAATACCATTATATTATATAATTTTTACATGCTACATAACATTCTAGGAAATTACGCCCCTTTTAGTAAAGAATAATAGGAGATAAAAACGTTAAGTTATTTATTCTAACTTGTATTGTTTTAGTTCTGCATTAAATTATAATGATAAAAATGACATTGCTTAAACCTTTTTTTAACTTACCTTGTATATACAAAAAAAAATATTAGTGTTATTAAACTTTTCCAAACAACTAATTTCTATATTATTTCTCTTACTTTAGTGTAAGTATTTTTTTGGTTGATTTATCTTATTTATTAAAATTTCAAAGTCATTAATATAAGTAAATTAATTTTGAGTCAAATAGTGAGTGCACTGAAAATTATACATGAGTTTTGTAGTTATAATACGTTCGGGAATATAAAAAAAATATTAATATTAAATTTATATACTACATATATTTTCTAAAATTTAAAATTGGTAGCTAGAAATATTTGTTATGCTTAATAAAAGTCAAAAATTGAAAAGTCTAAAGGTTATAAAAATTTATAAACTGAACTGATTCTATAAAAAACCTCCGTAATAGCCCATTGGATTGCATTATCCATATCCTAAGATTTGTTAATTGGTATTGGTTTAAAATTGTGCGTTTTTGCTTTAGTTATTGTCCTTACCAAAACGGTTTAACAACAATTTTCAACAGGTTAAACAACCCTTTTTACAAATCTCCCTACAAAAAAAACAGGCAGCTAAAAGCCATTGTTATGGGGCTGTCGTCATGGATTTAGATTGTTAGAGTTGTCACTGTATTCAGAAAAGTCGTCAAAATTTCAAATGTGAAAACCTAAAAAAATATTTAATAAAGTGCCGCAAAAAGAACTATAAAAAATATTTTCAAAATAAACACTATTGTAAGCAAATTTTTTAAGAGACAAATACAATACCAAAATTAGAGATCATGTCAATTTGTGCGTAGTGAGACCTCTTGATTGCTCTGTACAAATACAGGGTGACCGGTTAGAAAACCTTAGAAAGATAAATTCCACTTAGTTTTACCCCAGCCAAAAACCCCAAAATATAATACACCTTAATCAAAATAAGCCACTACCAAAACCTCCCCATTACAAATATTCCGTGCTGAAAAATCCCTACAAAAAAGTCTCCAGGCAAATCCCATATTTAGCATGGTGTAGTAATTCGCATCGATACCCTAATAATGTATAGTCTAAAATACAAGAACGCAGTCCCAATATCTGTAGTGTCAGTAAATTGAGTCATTGTCAGAATAATATTTTAAAATGCCTTTGGAATTTACAATCAATCAGAAAGGAGGTAAAAATGTTTATACACATATCACCGCAAATCCGACAATAAAGTCACATGGCGATGTGTTAATTACAATACAAAGAAATGCAGAGCACGTGTTTGTATAGTATTTTTCAAGATATAAGAAAATGACTAGACATATCGATTATCTTTGACTGCAATAAAAATCCTCGAAATTGCTCCTTTAGAGGTGAGAACAATTCAGGGCCGCACTAAAACATGCGCAAATAAGACATCATGAATACTTATATAAGATTCCGGTCAGGTAGAAATACGATCCCTTACGGTCGGGTGGGATAATTAGGTCAACATACCCTAATAATACCATAAAATGCTGATTTCGAGGGTTTTTACTGCATTTAGAAGCAGTCGAGACCTTAAGTCATTTTCTTAGATCTTGAAAAATACTATACTTACAATATGGAAGATGATGGTTTGTATGATATTGTTATATTAGATTTGTAAAATGATAATGGAAAAGATAAGGATATTTTTGTATTAGTAAGTTTTTGCCATCGGATTTTTTTATGGGATATTTTTTATAGGATGTTTTTGTCATGGGATATTAATGATTGGGATATATTGACTGGGATTTTCTGACCGGGATTCCAAATATACCATAGGTAATAATCTCTGTACCTTTTTTTACTGTTAGAGGCGATAAAAATGTGTTACTCTTTGTTTGTCTAAAAACCATAAGTGCCCCAAATAACACTTCGTGTTTAAAATATCAAAATGTGCCTTGTTTATCAATAATTTAAACAAATGTATTTGAAAGAGCTTTACATTTTTATCCATGTACAAATTAATACACTAACGTATAAGTAAAATCAAAAATCAATTAGGTTTGCATGAACATATAAAAGTCGGTATAAAGGGACTGACTAAAATTTTGCAAAATTGACAATACATTTTATATTCTTACAGTTTTAAGGTATATACAAAACAAATATATACAAATTTGTTATTTTAAATGCAATGTAACAATTTCATCAAACATTTGGTCTACATTCTAGTAGTCAGTTAAATTTTGTAACTTAACCATAAAATTCGCATATAATTCCAGTAAACAAGAAATAAAATTACACATTGTAAATACTCATATGGTGCAATATTTTTGACCTACTTTAAGGAATTGTAAAGATAGTTTATTATTTAAAGTAATTTTATCAAGCACTTCACTGTGTGTCTGCATAAAGGTCCTACGAAATGATACGTACTGATTGATAATGTTCTCCTTATTTTTTATTTTTGTTGTTTATGTTTAAACTTGTTGTAGTCCAGAAAACGAAGCTGAAAAAAGTGCAAAACCTGGCCCTTTTTCAAACTGCATAGATTTGCATGAAAATTGGGGATTAAGCTTAAATTACTCTTTTTTTTAAATCCATATTATGCCGATAGGCGCTCTTTATTTTTAAGGGGTGAAAACTACCCTTTATTAATAAAACCTATAAAACTATACATTAAAGCTTAAGTTGAGTAAAATTTGACTTAAATAGGTTGAAAAAGTAGAATTTTTTTCTTTGAAACATTATTTGAAATATTTTAGCACTTACAAATCAACCCTCATTATGATTGAAAAAAATTATTTGCCCTAAAAAAAATTAATATATTATCACAGTGTTTTGCATGAAAATTTGGGATTAAGCTTATCTTACCCTCCTTTTTAAAATCTCCATTATGCTAAAAGTAGCTTTTTCTTTTGAGGGGTGAAAACTACCCCCTATTGCAAAAACCTTCAAAACTTTCATATTAAAGCTTAAGTCAGATAAAATTAGGCTCATATAAATTAAATAAATATATATTTAATTCTTTGAAACACTATTTAATATATTTCAACCCTTGAAAATAAATCCTTATAATGATTTAATAAAAAAATTGTTTACCCTAGAAAAATTTACATATTGTCAGTTGTAATTAAAAAATGTGACTGCTTAAAGGTATAACTTATTTAATTTTGTAATTTTTTAATCCTCAAAATCACCCCTTACAATCTTACAATGCATAAAATAGTACAAAACCGCGGATTTAAAAAAAATGCATCGAATCTTGCTTTTTGCTTTTAGAATCCTCCAAAAAATTGTTTTTTTAAGCATAACTCCTTAAGTTTTTGTGATAAAAAGCTCTTTAAAAAAACATTTTGTTGTTTTTTTCAAGAGCCATAAGGTCATATATATTAAAGCTGTTTAAAACCCTTACTTTTTTAAAGGGTTTAAAGTTAAAAAGGCTAAAACAAGGTAGTGCTCGTCTATACGCACACGTTTTAAACGTTTATATATTACTTAATTTCCATTATACCTTAGTAATTTTTACCGTATTTTCCTTAGTTTTCGAGTTATATTCAAGAAAAGGTAATTTTTTATTTAAATTCTGAAATTTTATTCTTACTTTTAGCTCCATCTTTTTAAAAATTAAGCAATTTAAATTGGTTAAAAAATTAGAATGCATTTATGATATATAGGTAAAGAGAATTGAAAAAGGGGGACTACGACTCATTTTAATTAGGGTGGTAATTAGGGGGTTGTTTTCGAATATTTGTGCACTCAAAAAATTTTGGTCTAACCTTATTTTAATTATAACTCACTCAACTTTTATGATAAATACCTTTTTTTAAGAAAAAAAAGGTCTGCAAATTCTTCAAAAAAGTTATTATTAATTTTTCTCGAAAAATACGTGGTTTTGCGTTATTTGCCTTTGAAACTTTGAAATTTTGTGTGTGATAAATAACAGCTAAGTTTTAAAAACCACAACTTGGTTTGTATTGGTCCACAGCAATTATACAAAAACCATATTATGCTTTTTTTAAGATACAATTTCTATTATTTACAGTTTTTTTGATAAAATGCATACTTATCGAGTTATTTGCAAAAAACCGATTAAAAACGTTGATTTTATCGACGAAAAACTCCGACTTTCGATCACGCGATTAACTCGGAAGGTATGCATTTTACAAAAAAAAATGCATAGAACATTTTTTGCTTAGAAATCATTTTTCCATCGATAACTGTGGACAACATGATATAGATTTTGATCCTAGGACTATTCCCTACCTACTGTCAAAATTTCAAATCATTCTATGTATTTTGAAAAAATTGCTGGACAGAATGGTTCGTTTCCTGGACTGTTGGTAATGTTAATTTAAATCGTCCATAAATAAATACTTATAAGTTGAGTGGCACTGGGTCCATGATAAATGTTTTATTAATTTTTCAGTATCGTAGATTATTTGCTTTACAATGACCCTTTTTTTATTAGTTGCATCATCATAAAATTAACAAGATCCTTTAACACGCTGCCTCAAAGTATACCGTGTTAGCTCTTGCCTTCATTTATGGATTATACCTGCCGACAGCAATAAAAGTGCGGATCGGTAGGTATTAAAGGACAGAACATTAGGGACGGACTTTAATAATATAAAGATTTATAATTTATTGTTTATTAAGGTAAGTATAATCTTAAAATGACATTAAGAATTAAATATATGCAAAGTTTTAAAAATTTATAACTGCACTATCTATATAATTACATTTTAATCTAAATATCTAAATCTAATTCTGTTTCACTATCAGAGTCATCATTGAGAGTAATTAATAGGATTTATGTTGTTTTGGATAGAAATGTAAGAGTCCTCAATTTTTATAATGTGCTGTAGTGAATTTTTCCAGCTCTCAACTGGTATGTTAGTAATTACATTTTTTATCAAATTTATAACACTTGGACTTAAAGTAGGTGTAACATTTTCTGCTCTGATCTTTGATTTTACTTGGTTTCCACAAATGCTCTATGGGGTTAAACATACAGTGATACGGAGGAAGCCGTAAGACAGTATGCCCAATGCCCAGCCTGTTCAGCCAAATTATCACATACATATTGTTTTTTAATTGCATATGAATTTACGACTTTTAAAAGATGCGTTTTTTCGTAACTGAATTCAAAATAAATATCATTTTCTAACAAATATTCCTGGATTTCAGTTTTTGAACTTAATGAAGCTAATGCTTTGTGTAGCAGACGGCTGTGGTAGCTTGCGTTATCCATGACAATAACACTGTTGTTTGGAATATTTTTTAAAAGATAATTTTGAAACCAGTTTTCAAAAAGTGCTGCACTTGTATCCTCATGGTAATCCAAGCTAGAATCCTTAATATTCTTTGCAGAAAACAGCAAGTACTTTGGGACAAATCCGTCTTCTGAACCAGCGTGTATTATGGTAATGCGTTTCCCTTTATTTGAAGGTGCTTTCGTCTGACAGTTTTGAATGGAATCAACCCATCCTTTGGATACAGTGGCGTGTCTATCGAACCATGTTTCATCAAGGTAAATTATGGATCTGTTTTCTAACCTATTTCTTTTAATTTCTTGAAGGTAATTAAATCTCCAAGTGCGTAATCTGTGCGATTCCATTACTACTTGTCTTTTGTCTATTTTGCGGTATTTAAATCCTATTTTACAAACAACTCTATGGAGGGTGGCACGGCTAATATTTATATTGGTTTCGTCTTCGTTTAGCTTCCTTTTCAGTTTATCCAAGGTAGCTTTTATAAAGACAATATATTTTTCTTCTTATTAGGTCCTGATCACTATTGTCTATACGGTGAGATTGAGCATCACTACGTTTTTTTCTATTGTTTAATTCTTCACTAATAATAATATCCCTTATTGATGATATTGGAGTTTTTGTAAGTAGACAGGTCCCTTTTAAAGCTTCTTGTTTAATTAGACCTCTACTGATTAAAGTTTCATAGTCATTTTTCACAACCTGTTTTGCATCTAATGACAAATGATTTCGACGCGACATAGTTATATTCTCGTAAAACAACTTTTTCAAAACGCACAGTAAAAACAGTTATTCAACACTGGCACTAAAATATAAGCCAAAATATTTATATGTCTAATGGTTAATACTCAAGAAATACCTGACCCACCCCTGCCCTTATGAACAAATGGGTTTACCCAATAACAATAGGTAATAAAATCGTTAAAGGTTTATTGGGGTATGGTCCGTCAAAAGCCATAACGATATACTTTAAGACAGACTTTAATTATTAACAAGATTTAGAATAATATAACCTATTCCGAAACTAAAAATATTTAATCGGCAAAGCATGTAATCAAATACCACATAAGACAAGCCATTAGAGTAGATATATTACTGGTATTTTGTCGGTGACTCTTTTTAAAGTTTTACGTTAAAAGGGTGTCATTTTAACGGCTTCGCTAGGGTGGGCAATCGTTCAAGAGCCACATGTTGACATTTTGCAGACCTCCAACTAATAGACCATTTGTATGGTTATTCTGAATGAAACGATGTTAATTTGTTAAAGTGGTCGTTTACTTTAATGGATAGTGCTTTATCTAAATATTCCTATAGCTGTTAGGGTAAATTTAAATAATTTTGTCATTTTCGTACAAGCCTGTGTTTTTTCTTTCTGCCTTTACGTTACAATAACGCAAAGGGTCTCACCGGGTTTCCATATGAAATCTGCACTGGCGTCTTTGTTGATATAAGTGCCTTTATTATACAGTGTGGATCAGCCAAATGAAATAATTTCAATAATAAATAAATGGGGGCGTATTCGAAAAAATGCTCGGACACGTCGATTGATATTTTTAATTGCGCATTTTTTTCAGCTCGAACTATTTATACAGGGGGTGTCATGTAACGGTGGTCAATATCAACTTTCTTAATTTAAATGGAACACCCTGTATATTATTAAACTTTTGGTTTTTTCAAAACATTCTAGACATATTTCATACATAATATCCTATACCTATCTTTAATTGTTTCGGAAATATTGGGCGTTTTCAGATTTAATGCATTTATTGCTTTTGCATGCTTGCCACTTTCTTAATGGTTACTTTTCGTGCATATACCCACTAGAGGCAGCCTTGCCGCTAGGCTGTGCGGACAAGCGTGAGAAAAAGAAAGAAGAATAGATGTATAACATTTCTCTTTCGCTCCGCGAGCTTATTGATTGGCAGGAGAGGTATATACACCGCTGACCAATCAAGAGAGAGAGAGAAGGTTATACACCTATTCTTCATTCTCTCTCGCACGCTTGTTCACAAGGCTGCCTCTAGTAGGTATATGCCCACAGAGTAACCCTTAAGTAAGTGGCAAGCATGCTAAGACACTAAATCTAAAAGCACCTAATATTTCTAAAACAATTAAAGATAGGTATAGAACATTGTGCATGAAATTTGTCTAGAATGATCTGAAGAATCCAAAAATTGAATAATATCCAGGGCGTTGCATTTAATTTAGGAAAGTTAGTATTGGCCACTGTTACATGACACCCTGTATAAAAAGTTTGTACTGGAAAAAATGCGCAAATAAAAATACCAATAGACGTGTCCGAGTGTTTTTTCGAACAAGCCTCCATTTATTTATTATCGAATTTATTCCATTTGGCTGATACACTGTATTTTAAGTTTTTGGAAATAGTATTTGGCCAATTATCATACTCTTATCTTCATTTGTTTTTGCAATAGTGGGGTTGAAACCTGTAACTTTAAAATCGTTTATCTACGAAACTATAATAGATATTTAAATAAAAGCATAGCGACATGGAAGCTTCTAATTAGTATTATATAACATATTTAAAAAAAATCCAACCAAACATAAGCCTACAAACAAAAACGTGAAAAAATAAGGGGTGGGGTTATTTTATGCCAAAATAATTTTAATTAAATAAATATCAGTTTTTTTCTTTTGCGTTTTCGCAAAACGAGTTACGACTATCTCCATTCGAATAAGTAAGTTTTTGTAAACTTGAAGAATCTCCAGTCGAGTCAGGTGATCTTCTGCCATTAACGGTTTTAGCCAATTTTTGAGTGTATTGAGAGAGTGAAAAAAATACCTTTTTGCCGTCGCTCCAGTAACTGGCATGAGTAGCAAGTATTGTGATATATTTTAGCATCACAATTTTCTATCAGATTACAAATCCTACGGTCTTCCACCTAAGCTTTGTTCTTGGGTCTCCAGTTTCTTTTCCAATCGACTAATATCAGTTATTGCAGATGGTCATTCGTCCAGCTTTTACCATAATAATGCTGGGGTGCTCCAGGGCTCAGTACTGGCACCAACTCTGTGTCTTCTTTACATTACAAGTTTTTTCTATTCCACAATCAATCTCATTCATAGTTTTGCTGACGATAGTACCCGTCACTCCAATATTCAATTTCTCAAGCGAGCCTTTAGGCCGGATTTACAAAAAAGCGCGGGATAATGCAAATTTAGCTTTCACATGACCTTAAAATAGTCTTGGATTTGGGCGCCAAAAATCTTGTCCAGTTTAATGCCTCCAAAACATCCAGCCTGTGTTCGCCGTTTTACGCAATAAAAGCGTGCCATTTTGATTAATAAACTTTGTCTGTTTTTTAAAGAAATGGATTACGTCCACTCTACAAACAATTTATTTTTAAAATAGGTAAATGACTGCAAACAAGAATTTATTTTTATTTCGGACGTTCCTTATGCTTTCCTCAGCTTACGTTAAAATCACAAATATCGTGACATCAAAGAGTATAAACACCACCAATTATCAAAATAAACCAAAATACCCATATGAGATTTATAAATCTTTTAACCATCTCCGAATAGGCGGGACCGGATCTACTGATTTTTAATTTTTCGACCATCTGCATAAAAGATGTGTACTGTGGATAAGTTGCATAAAAAAGGTCGACTAGAGAAGAGTTAATATATTTTTAAGGCATTAAAACAAATTTCAAGCTGATTAAAATATGAAGATTTGAGTCTAACTCTTTAACTCATTGACCAAGAAATCTGGTTAGAGTTTTAGTTTGCTTACAACTGATGAGCATAATTTTGTTTTATTAAAAATATGTGTTGAAACAAATAAAGAAAAGTTTTAATATTCATCTGAATTATGTTTCAATTGGGTATAATAAACATTATTACTTATACTATTAAATAAAAATTATTCGATATTCGTAAGTGAAACATGTCGGGTTCTAAGGTCCATTCTGCATAGTTGCATTTTCGTTTTTTTACTAATTAATTAGTTGACAACCCTATATTGAATTTAAAGGACCTTATAAATTCAACAGATTTTCGGTAAACATTTTTAAATTTGTGAAAATAAAATCTTATCTGTATATGACGTATATAATTGTTGGTAAAAAAGGATAATTACCATAAATTTCGTTGGATATTCTTTTGACATTTTATTTATTTAAAAGAATATTACCAGAATTCTGAATGTTTTTTTTAAGCCAAATTATTTTTTTTTACAAATTTAAATACAGAGTTGATTACTACAACGTTGACTTTCATTTGTTTCAGAAATTGATATAAACTTAAATTCTCTGATTGGTTGTTTTTTTTATATTTATAAAGTAAATTAAATAGAAAAACTAGACAACTTGAAAAAACTTAATTACTTCAATAAAGCAAAATTTAGAAAATAAACACAAATTTAAAAATCTAATTTCTAAAGTAAATGAAATAGATTGATCAATATAGGTTTATTTTAAAATTGTGTTGGTTATTTGTTGATAAAGGATGGTTAGTTAATAATTCTTTAATTTTATACTGTTTAATCAGTTTAATTAATAATAAAATAAATTGACATAAGCAATTAAACTACCAATTTTTTAAAATATGTACTGGAATATATTAATTCAGAAGCAAAAAAAAACTAAGAACTTGGAAAAACTTAATTACTTCAATTAAGCAAAATTTAGGAAATAACAAACACAAATTTAAAAATCTCGAGAAATCCGAAAGTTCTCAGGTGAATTCTGCTGACTGTGTGGGGAGGAGGGCCTTTTGGACAAACTGGTCAGGGGGTAGTAGAGTCAAAAAATATAGTCATTTATTTCTAAATAATACCATTTGAGTTTATTGCCGTCTATATAAATACGAAGAGCCAATACATTTTATTTTAACCCATTTGTTAAGCTTAGATCAAAGGCTTAAGAACCCGAACGTTTCTGTCAATTTAATAAATATATCACAAGAAACGAACTGCGAAATCAATCGTTTAAATTATTTAAATGGTTAGAAACGTCTATTTTTACATTTCCATATTTTCAAAATAAATAAAGCTTGATAATTATTATGTTGATTTTATAATTTAAAAGTGCAAGATAGATGCCCATTTCAGAATTTATATTTGTCACATCAGTTGCTGTTTAAACTCTTGTGTTTAAATATAAAAACAGATAATATAGTAAATCTTTCGGTAAATGTTAAATCTAGGTATAATGAATTAATTTTCTATTTGAATTATTTTTAAAATTTATGGTGCCCATTGTAAATGGATGTTAAGTAGTTCAGACAATAGAAAAGTTAAATATGTACAAGCCCGTTCATCTAGATGTTTCATTCATCTGTAATCAGTTCTTGGAATATTAAAATAGGCAATAAAAGCGACAATGGAGGAATCCTAAAAATAAAATTTAGAACTAGATCGTTGGCTAGTATTACTTGTTGAAATACATGCTAAAGACACGTGACTTTTCTAAGAAACTATCAACCTGAAGACAAATAGTGGGCCTACCAACAGGTCACTTTTATTAAAAAAAAGTACAATATGGATAAATACAGCGGCTTTACAAAATGCTGGCTTTGTGTTCAAGAGGTAGAAACGGTCTTGCATACAGATCTACTTAAGAGTGAGCGAGCCATTTAAACAAGAAAGAGGTAACACCAGTAACCAATAAACTACCGTTTAACATTTGGGCATTCAACCAACATGTGCAAACTAACCAACCAACTGATGACTTATTAAAAAAATACAGAATTGAAAAATACAGAAAAAACTGACTTATTAAAAAAATACAGAATGATTCTTTCCCTGGAACCCATTTAGATTAATTATTACTCTGTATTTTTACAAATTATGTTCTGTTAGAGTGAAGCCGGGTCTGCAACACTCCATGCAAACATCTTGAAGTACTGCAATTTTGAAACATGAAGCTTAATTAACATCTAAGGATTTTTTAATTCTAAAGCATAAATTTAAGCAATCAGTTCTGCTTTTCAGTATTTTTTCTTTGTCAAATGGTTTTTAGGCTTAAGTTACATGTTTGAAAGTATTACTGTCTTCTTTGTCTCTAATGTTTAGGGAAGATTTAAAGCCAGACATTATAATAACAGAAAGAGGGTGATATATGTTTTTCTTTACAAGTTTCTGTGATCTGTAATCTTTGATCTCTTACCGAACTAGTATTTATTTTGGGTGTTTTAATTATGCTTTGATATTTGATATTTTAATATCTTTAGTGGGAGTTTAAGCCGTTGTCTTGGCTTTTAAGTTGTTTTTCTAGGATGGGAACAGTACATTATTTAGTTAACCTTGCTACGGACTATAACTTTATTGCTTGTAATAAAGTGGACCAACTCAAGCATAAACTAGTTTTTCATAAGGCCACCAACCCAGCGCCTTACAAGCATAAATCAAAAAAAAAATCTTGACTTAACGTAATTCCTGTTTGCTAAATCAATATTTATTTTAAGAGTATTTTCAAAATAATATATGGGATATCAAAAAGAGTCTTGCGAAAATTGATCAAAATGTAAAGTAAGGCAATATACCTTAGAATAGTAAGTTCATGTTTCTGCAAAAAGGTCTATATATTTAATAGGAATCTAATAGAAAACCCAAAAATATTATGACAAGTTTCCATAAACTTTTTTCCTACGAGCCTTCCCTACGGAGATACATGTACAACATAACGGACGACACTGGAAATCGTTTTTGTTTAAATAACTTTTAAAATACTGGGCGTAATTTAATATTTTTTTAATATGATGGTTACTAGAAAAGTATTCTTAAAATGAACCAATTAAATCATATTTGGCTTATTTAGTTTGCCAGGGACAGACTAGCTCTGACACAATAATAGCAATTTTTTTAACACCCTGTATAATAAAGGCTCAACAATATTATTTTTGGATAGCTTTAACCTTAAACTAAAAAAGGGCATTCTTAATTGACATCGATAAAATCAACTGTTTACCAGAAATAAAATATCATGGTTGGTAATTTTTTTTACATTATACAGGGTGTTTTCTAATTGTACGTCAATATTTAAGAAGGCAATTTTTGGGTCCGTTCTAAAAAGAAAACTTTATATGAACGTATGTCCTAAACGTCTTAACTTTTAAGATACAGTGTGACTAAATTTTTAAAAATAAATCATTTATTATTAATATCTGTAATACCACTTTAAATATTTTAATGAAATTTAGCGTACTTGTACTATGTATCAAGAAGCATTTTTTATGTACCACATTTTTTTTTATTTGCCAAACAGGCAGGTCAAATTCTGTACGAACGCCACTGCTGAAAATAAAAAAAATGTGGTACACTAAATAATGCTTCTTGTTACATAGTTGATTTATGCCAAATTTCATTAAAATATCTAAAGTATTACAGATAATAATGATAAATGATTTATTTCTGAAAATTTTACCATCCTGTATCTCAAAAGTTAAGGACATACGTTCATATGAAGTTTTCTTCTTAAAATGAACCCAAAAATTGCTTTCCTAAATATTGACGTTCAATTAGAAAACACCCTGTATAATGTAAAAAATTTGCCAACCATGAAATTTTATTTCTCGTAAACATTTGATTTTAACGTTGTCAACCAAGAATACCTTTTTTTTTAGTTTAAGGTTAAAGGTATCCAAAAATAATATTGTTGGGCCTTTATCATACAGGGTGGTAAAAAAATGCTATTATTGTGCCAGAGCTAGCCCATCCCTGGCAAACTAAATAAGCCAAATATGATTTAATGAGTTTATTTTATGAAGACTTATCTTTAAAAATATTTAATTACGCCTAGTATTTTAAAAGTTATTTAAACAAAAAGGATTTCCAGGGGGTCATAGGAAAAAAGTTTTTGGGAACTTGTCATAATATTTTTAGGTTTTCTATTAGATTCCGAGAGATTGCCCACATATTCTGGGACACCCTATTAAGAAATATTTACGTTTATATATATTTTTTTTAATTACAACGAAAACAAACCAAAAGCGGTAAAAAATTTGGAAATATTTAAATAAAGTAAAACATTTGTTTTACTCTATTTAAAAACTCAAAAAGATAAAATTATTTTCTCCGGAAGTATGTTGCATTAAAACCTTCAAGTTTGGAATATCCAGTTTCATTCATGGAGCGTCCATTAAATAGGCGAATCGATTTTGGCGATTTTTTGACTTCCCTCTTCCCTTGGTGAGATGTTGTGAGATTTGGCTAAATATGCTCCACTCTCCCCTTACGTGAAATTTTTCAAGATTTTAAGTGTAAATACGCTAATCTGTGCTTAATTACGTTTGATTTATTAAAAAAAACATAATTTGCTTAATTATTTTTATTGAAGACATTATAATTAAGAAACCTGCATAAAATTCTATCAAATTATACCTAACTAAATATTGTTTTTAAAAACTTACAGGAGATTTAAATCTCAATATATTTTTGGTGCGACAATAATTAAAGTTGGAAAAAAATTGTATAGCTTCCTTAAAGGATAATATATTGTAATCTGTCGCTGTTACTATCAAAAATATATTTTGTTATTCTTTGAAAATTATTGAAAATGAAACAATATTTTATGTTGCTTCTACGTCATCAACAATATTTTATGTTGCTCTTGTAATTTTTAATTGCGAAAATTTAGGTTTCTTATAAAAATGTTCTAGTTAAAAATTTTGACAAAATTTGAAAAATATTTTAGTGTACTTTTTAAAAAGAAATCTGCGGCATTACTTAAGCAATTAAGGTTAAGCCATTTCCTATTTTTAACCCATTGGTTTTACCTACTTTCATTGTATTTTATTCAAATTAATAATAATCTTTCATCGGCAAGGAGTGGTCGAACGTTTATATATTATTTAAATGACTTCATGAACTTTTTACTTTCAATTAAACCAGTAGGTGTAAAAAATCCAGTAAAATGGCTAATGGAGAAACTAATATTCTTCAAATTCTTTAAAGATCACTTTAAGTTTCTAATTTATTTAATTTTATACTGCCCTCAAAAGCTGTTTCCTTTTATACACTACCATAATATTTTATTAAAACAAGACCAAAATTCATACTTATAATAAAGATAATAGACAATTATATTATCAGTCCTACAGGTTTAACTCATTAATTTGGTGAACAATTTCTGTGTAAAAATTAGGACATTTTGGTATGCAGGGTGATTCAAAAAATATTTGCCTTTGCTTACTGGCATATTTTTTGGCCAAAAAAAACAAAATGGTGCATAAACATACCTCCAAAATGGACCCATTTTTAAGATACAGGATGTTTATTTTTAAATCCGGGACTCTCATTTAAATGAAACTTAGTACAGGTAAAACATTGACCCAAACACGCCTTCAATTTTAATCCTTATTTATGTAGCTCCAAACAAAAAATAAGTAGCATCGAAGACAATTGTAGTTAGTGATAACTACAATTGTCTTTGGTAGAATATACCAAATCTTCAGTAGGATTAATAACAATTATGAAGTGCTACTTTATAGAAATGTAAAAAGGATTGTTTTATAGATATTCCCGTATTACCTATGGTATGTTTTAATAGGGTAATTATTTTAACAATTATATTTACAGTTATAACAAACTCTCGGAAATAAATAAATTATCTCAGAGTAAGTTTTTAAGTTTCATATTATTTTATATGGTAACTGTTATTTCGAATTCCGTTTGATAGTTTACGGGCTGAACTGCTGGGGTCAACTATTTTTGAAATTTGCTATTTCCCTAGTATACTATACAGGTTTTTACACAATATTGTGAGAAAAAGTTAAGGGGACATTCTACAGGGTTCCCCATAATAGACTACCCCTTTTAATTGCTCAGTAAAATTGTTTAAACTTAATAAAACTAGCATTTTATTACACTTAATTACATTTCACTCTTTGGGATTTACTATAACATGTGACTTATCCAAACTTTTAAAAATTACGTCTTTTAAGTAAGTGCCATTATTAACTTCAATGCACTTTCCAAGATTTGACAAGAAATTATTCATGCCACGATGAAGGAATACCTGATCTATTCACCGGACTCTTTAGGAATTCGAAATGAAAGATCTTGGATGTTTTCTGGACGAGTTACAAAAACCTTTGACTATAGCTCCACAGAAAAAAGTCTGGTGCAGTTAAGTTCGGGGGCCTTAAAAGCCAATTTAAATCCCCAAATAGTGAAATTAGTTGGCCATTAAATACTTCTCGCAGAACTCTAAGAGTTTTTAGCGGTAAGTACTGTCGCTTTATCTTCTTCTATTCTATTCCTATTTATCTTTATGTTTTTACGCAAAAAAACTCGTTGTTGAACTGAATAATCCATAAGAATTAAGACTAAACATTAAATTATGTGTTCAAACCTAATGATGCTTTATTAGAAAAATTACCTTTTACGAAAATCAATTTTTCCCAGTTTTGTGACAGGTGCCTACTCGATTAAACATATGTTGATTTAGATCCCGAAGGCCATAGAAGATAATAATATATAAAAAACGTACTGATTTACCTCATATAGAATTTATTTCAATATCAAAATAGGTAGTCTATTATGAGGAAACCTGTACATCTGGAAAGGCGAAATAAAGTTTACATAACCATGGGGCCAGAAATTCTCCGTTTTCATGATACGGGCTGTTTAAACTTTTCGTCTCTAATATAATATAGTTTATTTAACATTTATCGAAAATCCGTGGGGTATTAGGATAAGTTTTGGTAAACACAAATGTATCGTAAAAAATCACATTTACATGTACACAATTGTGTCCTGACCAGAACAAACTAGATTTTAATTTTTTAATTACGATTTCGAAAACAACTTCTTGTACTAATTAATAAAATAATTATTTCGAAATCAATGGGGCAGATCGAGAAAGTCCAAAAAGAGGATGCAACTAAAAACCAGTGGCGTAAAATGTTTGTAGCTAAACATACAAGGTCTGTTTGTTATTTAGAAATATTTTACACTGTCTAACTCTTTTTTACCTACGTAGTCCTATAATACACCTTCCATAAGAGCGCTTACGTAAAAAAGTGTAAAACAGTGTACATTATTTCCGAATAACAAACAGACCTACAGACTTGCCAGCACGAATGCCACTGACGTAAGTGCTTTGGAAACAATTTTGTACATGCAAATATGACCTTTATGATATATTTGCGTGTATCAAAAGTCACCTCAATATCTCAACGGGCTTACGATAAAAGTAAAATGAACTATTAAGGAAGGAAAAGTTTAAACAATCCGTATCATGAAAACGAGGCATTTGGACTGTGTTTAGGGCCATACTAACCCTATGGGCTGTTGGGCTTTACGCACGTAAAGATGAGGAATTTTTAAATATGCTTAAATCTCCATATCTCAATTAATAAATTTCGGGAAATGATGAATGCACACCCCGAGTAAGACCGCTAAGTGAGGTAGAGTTCGTGGCTCGCGCTCGCACTATTCATGCATATTAGAGATGAGTCTAACGGCGATTTTAATGGACTATAACTTTATTGCCTGTAATAAATATTATAAAAAATATGAATTATTGGGGTTTATAGGGTATGCTCTTGGGCTCATTCGATAGAAGAAGCTAATAAATGAGATAAAAGTTGTTAATAAATTTAAAGTTAATAAATATTATAGGTCACTATTTAATAATAAATTACAAAAAGAATACCAATAGCAATATTTTTATTTTATTTATTTATTTCCATAAACGCAAGATAGAGGAAAAAAGCGAAACAAAAAACAAACAAATTAACCAAACAAAGAAAAGCTGGCAAAAATAAACATAAAAATATTTGATTAAAAATACAACCAAGAATAGTAAAAAAAGGAAATTCTAAGTACGTACAATAAAGTTTAATGTTTTCATTTAAATTTAAAAATACGCGCATGCTTGCCTTCTTTGAATTTGTTCTATTTTGACGTTTTGTAATTATTTATCCCGCCTTTGAAAAAAATCGTTTACATGGAACCGAGGTAGCTAAGGCACAAAACATATCCCGAAAAATATTGCTCAGATTGGATAGTAATATTTGTTATCACTCCACCATTCTCATGGAAGTTTTGAACGCGACAGTAAAACACATTTCAAGTATCTTTGAACTTTAATTATCGCTTAAAAATTCGCTGTTGATTTTGGTTTTGCATTCGTAGAAACAGATTTTATAAAGCTCCCCATACGGATAGTTCTTCATCGGTATCGCAATCGCTATCACTTCCACTCTGTCTCTTTTTTTCAACAACCGCGGTTGTTTTTTCTTTAATCGACTGAGACTCCAAAAGCATGGATGGTAATTTGCATAATTGGTGACATGTTTTCCACTCTTCTTTTGTTAAAATCGGTAAATCGTTGATTGGAAATGGTGCTTTGTTTAAAGTAGCTTACAATAACTTTTATTTTTGAAATCAACGCATTTATTCCGGCGCTTACAGTTATAGTTAAAAATAATATGTAGGTCAACGGGAACTTCATTTAACAAAATAATTTTGTTTATGAATACAATGAAATATTAAAAAATCATATTTAAGAATTTCAATGCCTATGCCCTAGGGCGCTAATTGATCTATAGCCCAGGGCGCCAAAATTGAACAGCCCTGCATGTGTTTTAGAATTAATTCTATTGACCAGTGCTTTATGTGAATGTGTTGGGATATTTTTTTTAAATAATAACCAAATATTGTTCTAAACTGTATTTAATTTTATATTACTTTTAAAAAATGTGTATGTATATTTTTATTACTATTGGCACATTAATTTAAATTCCAATTATTTGATGTTTCTGCTTTAAAGGATGCAGTCTATTAACCAGGCAGAATTTTATTATTCCTAAAGCCGTTTAAGGTTTTATGACACTTAACAAATTAGGATTTCTTTATGTTAAACTTGTTTTATGTCCCTATTAGATCGTACAAGACAGGTATGTATTACTTCGATAAAAACAAGGCACCATTTATTACCTATTTAGGAAATGGTTTCCATAATTTCTTTGTTACAAGCCTTAGCGTTAAGTTTTTTTAAATTACATTGAATTACTGTATATGCTTACAGTAAGTAAACGTTTAAAAATCAAAATTTGTATTAATGATTTTTAATTTTTAATTTACTTCCTTCTAATTCTCTTCGTAGCAATGTTTTTTTGGGCTATGCCAAAGAAGGGAGTTAAATAAACTTTCAATATATATACCTACTTTCTGTTGTAAATATTAGTTTTTATTTTTATTGTACACTAATGGGCAAAAATGTCAAGGAATATTAAACAAATTTGTGTTTCAAAAATCATTTAATTTCAAGCTTTATTAAAATAAACTTTTTTATAATAAAAATAAATAGATTAGTAGGTTAAAAACTAAAATATTTTTATAGAATGTAAAATAGGATGCATGAAACACTACCACCAACAAAGTTACAAGTATAGCCACAAAGTAAACCAAATAATCATCTACGAAAACATTTCTCACATGAATATATAAAACTTATAAAGCATAAACTAACAGTTAACCAAATTTACAAAAAAAAAACATTTTTTATAAAAAAATTATTTATCGTTTTACCAGTAACCAAATTATAAATTAAATATATAAAATATTTACAAGGTATAGAACATAAGAAAAAAAAAACAATGTTTTGCCTTTACCTAATGTTATTGCACTTTCACTTCGGAAATAGCATAACTCAAATGCAATTTTAAAATAAATAAAAAAAAACACATAGCTTAATTTTTTTATAGAAAAAAGATTACTTTTACAAAAATAATCTAATTTAGATGTTTAGTTTCATAATTTCTGCTCGTTTATTGCTTTTAAAAAGTTGAACAAGTTTGTAAAATAACATATCTCATTAATTTGACTTGAAAAGACTCGTGGCCTCTATATTCGCTATATTCTTTGGCGCCAAATCTTATGACATTATTACTAAAGAATATGCAACCAGCAAATCCAACTATCGCAAAGGGAAAGATGCAAAGTAGATAGCAACACTTGACGTTGCTCATTGCGCTTAAATTAGTCGCTCCTAAATCTATCCGCCAAAAGTCATCTGTTATGTTTAATCAGCAGTCTTAAAATACAGTTTCATAAACAGTTCAAGCTCTGTAGGTACACACTTATTTTTTACAAATTACCAAAAATGAGCATAACCAGCGTAAAACGAACAATAATTACCTATAACAAACCAAGCTTTTTTTTGTCTAGTCAGAGCTTTTTCGTATCTACATATTTTTCATTCATTAATTAAAATGCGTTAAAATACCGCTATCAATGCAACATATTTCATCTTTATAAATGTTTTATAATGCAATATTGCACAAATATTTATAACTATTTTATAAGTAATTACCTGGAATTTGACCAATTTTAAACAACAAAAGTTGTTCGAGGAACTGCGAGATTGTTTTAAAATTTTAATATAGTGAACTATGCAATATAAACAACGTAATTATTATTATGGGTCAAAGGCTGTTTACCTGTGACAAGGTTATAATATTTGATGTGTAATTTGAATTTGTAATTTGCAAGTTATCAAAGAAAAAAATTACTGGTATTTTTAGGTATATCTAAATTATTCTGGTTGGGTTTAAAAAACCATTAAATATAAATTAAAAGTATTTGGTAAATTAGTAATAACCAGATAAAAGGTTCCAAAATATGTTAAATAAATATTTGTGAATAATTATTGGTAACCAGAGTAGTAAAATTAAAAACTCAGAATGCACTCTTAAACTCTCAGTCAGAGTTGCTGCAAAGTTAGTTATTTTTTACTTGGGAAACAAAATGCCTGTAAATAGTCTAGTCTAGGTAATTCCTAAGTTAAGGCTTTTTTTAACTGTGTATAAAACTCGTTAAAATAAGCAACTTGTTTAATTTTTTTTTCAAAAACCCTAAAATAACAAAGCTACATAAATGTATTTTAAAGTGTGTCTAGAGCGAGCCTGGGCATAAAAAGATATTTTATTTCTTATTTACGCTTGTTTTTGTCGTGTTAATGACGTAGTTTGAGTCAGTCGTATTGCTTTAACCGGACGAGGCGAGGATTAATTTTAATTTTAAATCATTGTGAAATCGCAAAAATGGTACAATCCAAAAACAATGAATACGTGGATATGTTCCTCATTAATGGAGAGTGTTGTTAATCTGCAAACGTTGCTTCGAGATTGTACGCGACGGTTTCCCTTGCGGGCTCATTCTGGACCCAAGTACTCGGGTGATTGCATGTCAGGTCGGTTTAAGTTAAAAAAAAGTGTGGACAACATTGCGGGAAAATCACGTTCGACGTGTCCAAAGTACTACAGCCCGAATATTTCTTGGCGGTGACAACTTACTTAAGACAGGTCCATAGTCGACACAAAAGTAGTTTACACATAAGTTTTAGGATTTTTTATGAAGATTTTAGATATGTCATTTAAAAAAACAACTAACGATCGGAAAATAGAAAAATCGTCAATAATATATATTTCTTAAACGGATCACCCTGTATTTTATAAAAAATATGAAACACTCGCTTTTTCCCTTTTCAAAAATATATAACATGTCTATGTTTGTATAAGCAGTATTGTAATAATTCAATTTTAACTTTTTATTTTATATGCAATGGAGCTTCCCTCTTTAGGTCTAGTAAGCCGTGAAAGCCAAACAGACCTTCTATGTTGAATCCCGCATGGCTAAGGATGACGACAGAAATTCACTTTGGCTTATACGGCAAAATTTAAATTCAAATTGTTACCAAACGGCTTATCCAAATATATACATGCTATATATTTTTGAAAAGAAGCAAACACGAAGATTTCATATTTTCAGTAAATAACAGAATGTTTAATTAAACAAAATAATATTCCCGATTTTTCTATTTTCAATCGTCAGTTGTTTTTCTAAATTTTATGTCCAAAATCTTTATAAAAAATCCTAAAACTTTTGTACAAACAACTTTGTTGTATTCCTTCAAATAATACCTATAAAAGCATGCCAAATTATAAAGAAAAACCCTGTACATCTAAAGGTTTTTTATTTATTTAAGCTGTGTGTAAACGCCTTTGATATAATGAATAATGTAAACTTAAAAATTAATAGGAATTTAAAACTTATATACATCATATTTTAGCATTTATTATCGAATTTTAATAACCAAGGTTTTACAGATTAACCTTTGTAAAGACAAGTTTGTATGAAAATACGGGGAACTTATTTTCATCCTACAACAAGGTCATTTAGTATAGTTTAAACAGAACTACCTAATTCCTGATTAAACAGAAACTCTGATTTTTACGAACCCTGGGTGTGATTGTTAATAAAAATAGTCACCGACGTTTCTCATATTACCATAATATTTGTCGTCAAACTTCTTAAGAAAACATATGGTATGCAAGCAAGTGTGTTATTTTCTAGAAAACCATGAAATTAATTGTTAAACACCCAAATTAAACAGAATGAAACATTACGTTTCTTAGAAACTACCGAGACAAATGTAAATTTTGTTGATTTAGATATCGTAGCTGGTAAAAAAGCAGCTAAAAATATCGTTTTACGGAAACCAGTTTTGTTTAATTTAAGTTCCGAGGAAGTAAGCTTTAAATGGGTAGATGTAAACTATTTACAAAAGAGTCCAGAAAACGAAGCTGAAAAAAGTGCAAAACCTGCAATTTTTTTAAAATGCATAGATTTGTATGAAAATTTGCGATTAAGGTCAAAATCTATATTATGCCGATGGGCGCTCTTTATTTTTTAGGGGTGAAAACTACCCTATATTGTTAAAACCTATGGAACTATACATTAAAGCTTAGGTTGAGTAAAATTTGACTCAAGTAAGTTAAAAAAGTAGTATTTTGTTTCTTTAAAACATTATTTGAAATATTTCAGCCCTTAAAAATCAACCCTATTATGATTAAAAAAATAATATATTATCACAGTGCTTTGCATGAAAATTTGGGATTAAGCTTAATTTACCCTCCTCTTCAAAATCTCCATTATGCTGAAGGTTGATTTTTATTTTAGGTGTGAAAATACGTAGATTTTACGTTATTTGCCTTTAAAACTCAAAAATTTTGTGTTTGATGAATAACAGCTAACTTTTAACAAACCACAACTTGGTTTGTATTGGTCTCACAGTTATTTGCAAAAAAACGATCAAAAACGCCGACTTTCGATCGCGAATAACTCGACAAGTATGCATTTTACAAAAAAAATGCATACAACATTTTTTTGCTTAGAAATCATTTTCTATCGACTTCTGTGGTCAAAATATTTTTAAAAATTTCCATTCCCGAGATGGTTTGGCAACCACTCCCAAGGTAAAGGCGCCCTTCGGCATGATATAGATTTTGATCCTTGGACTATTTCCTAGTCATTCTTTGCATTTTGAAAAAAATGCAAGGCAAAATGGTTTGTTTCCTGAACTAAAAAGGGTTAAAGGCGAGGGGGAAACAACCTAGGGAATTATTTGCTCGAGACCGGGAAATTATGGAAGAGTACGCGGAGTTCTTAGGAATCATGGGGAAGTATCAGGAAGTATGAGAAATTATTGGGGCATTACGAGGAATTATGGGGCATGATTGTTTAGTAGGGAGAAATCATAATACATAATGCGTGTTTTAGGGTGAGCTTTTTCGTTTCATATTTAAAGAACCGTTTTTATTTAAAATTTTGCATGGTGGCGTTCTTGAGCACACCTTCTTTACTTAAAATATTTTCATTATGGTGACACTTCTCATTATATTATAAATATTCCAATAAAAGGGCGTGCAGAAGGGTTTTAATAAATATATTACATTGCACTTTACGTTACATTCCAAAAAAAAGTAACTTTATTACATCATTTATTTGACGTTTTTCAACCTTCAACCAAGCTTATGATAAAAAAAATGCGATCTAAAATCAGATTTGTGCAGTTCGATCTAGGTTCGCAATAAATGTGCTTTTTATTTTATTAGCACAAAAAAAAAGTAAAATTGTTTGCTACGCACGAAAGAAATAACTAACCGGCACACTGCTGACACATTGAGTCTTTACTTCGATATTAATTTACTAATTTTTGAATTTCGTGGTGAAATTAATTGTGAAATAATTCTAAATATGGAATGGTTTATTGAAAATGCAGTTATGCATCTGATTTATGGTCTTGCATCTTGCAATGCTTTGGAAGCCAGGAGGTTAAATCACGACAGATACCCTAATCGTACTCTTTCAGATCAGAAAACATTTCAACGAGTAGATCAACGTCTAAGGAAAAATGGTAGGCGATTCCATTTAATAATAATATATAAGTTAACAGTAGGTACGCCGCAATTAGAGGAAAATGTTTTAAATGATATAGAAGCTATGTCTTCAACGAGCACTTGACAATTATCATCGCAGCGCAGTTTGTCAAAATAATAGCAAATGAAGTTTTTCGAGAACAGCTAATATATCCTTATCATTTGCAAAAAGTGCATGAACTAATTCCTAAAGATTATCCCTCTAAAATGCAGTTTGCAAACTAGCTACTGGATCAGCAAAGAAATAATGTTAACATTATTAGCACTATAATCTTTACGGATGTAGCAGAGTTTACCAAAAATGTTGTTTACACAACTCACATGAATAGGATGATTAAAATTCGCATGCAACTATTGTTTCGCATCATCAATATGAGTTTCTATCGATTAATGTCTGGACAAGAATCATTGACAATTTTTTGATTGGACCATTTGTAATACCGGCACGACTGAATAGACAACTTTATTTGGAGTTCCTTCAAAACGATTTTTACGATTTAGTAGAGCACTTACCACTTGAAACCCGCCGAAACATGTGCTACATACACGATGGGACACTGCCTCTTTTCAGCGTTGCTGTGCAGGAGAACCTGAATAACGTCTATCCGTCAAACCGTAGGCGTTAGTAGAGGAGGACATGTTGTCTAGCCTCCTCGATCTCCCGACCTATTGCCGTTGGATTTTTATCTTTGAGGACACACTATTACGTTAACGACACAAGAAAATTTCTCTATTTTATTTAGGTTAGGATTAGCGACATGAATGAATAGTACTTAATTTTTAGTAAATAGTTAAAGGTTTGTAAAAACATTTTCCAAAGATCTTATCAGTACAGGGCGTAAAAGAGGGGCTCATGAGTGTCATAGCTAATCTGTCCCTGCAGCTGTAAGTAATTCACAACACTTGCTTTATTAATAATTTGAAGAGTCTTACTTGGCATTAAATCTTATTAAAATAAACTTGGAATATACCTGGTGGTTCAATAATTGGTTAATTTCGTTGGAGCTCTTTGGGAGCCAATATCTCCGAAGAGGCGGAGGCCTGTACGAAAAAAGTTTATATGGACTTGTAGTACTCTTTCCACATGTTTACAAACGTGTTTTTGTAAACATGACGTTTATAAGAGTAAAACTTTAAATAATAAAACTTGAAAAAGCACAATATAATGTGCGAAACGTCGTGCTGAAAATTTACTTTCCAATTTATTTGTCAACGGAAAACTCCTAAAATATAAAATATATATAATATATATATATATATTATATATATATATATATATATATATATATATATATATATATATATATATATATATATATATATATATATAATATATATAAAATATTTTTTTATGGGAAGTGATGATGAAGCTGATGAATCATTGACCATTTCTATTTATTAATGTATAATGTTCATATTAAAAACTTGTATTCTTTGAATTTAAAGAATTGGCCTTGCTATGTGGTATTGTATAATTGAAACTAAATAGGTACATCGATTTATTATGTTTCTATACTGCATGCTTATTATCACATTAATAATTAAAGCGTAGTAATATAGAATTTTATCCTTTTAGGTACTTTTTAAGTAAATATAGTAACACAAATATCCTAACAACCAGGAAAAATAATTATATTTTATTTAATTATAATAACAAATAAAATATTATATTTAAAATTGTTTGTATGAATGTGTGTGAAAATAATGTTCAAATTTTAACTTATTCTGGCATGGACAACATCGCTTAATGAGTTTTTACCTTTATTAATGTGTTAAGCTACAATTTACTCATACGTGAGGTATTCCATTTGAGGTCATCTCAAGCTCATGTTAAAGTGTTAATAGGGAATAAGAAGACTGTTGTTAATTAGAATTCTCTCACCCGTAGTGCTTAATACATTTTGATTAAAAATATATTGGTAGATCCTGAAGGCCATGGTAGAAGATTAATTTTAACCATAGTAAATAAGATATGAGAGAAAGCGCACTTTTAGCGTGTGTAAATTTTCATAACAAATTTTAGGCTTACTGAATTCCTTTGTTAATTTCGTTATGTCGTCGAACATTATGTGTTTAAAAATGAATTGAAGATGTATGCAGGTTCGACTAGATAGTGCCCTAAATGGAATCGGGCTATGTCACTTAAGACTACTCGTTCTCGATGCCATAATAATCGCTCTCTGCATGATTCAAGTTGACTTCGTTGACTTTCCATGTTCTTCAATAACAAAATAAAATAAATCCAAAATTTTTTAATGACGAATGACAGTTCTCATTAAAACTCTCTTTTCATGTTTTGCGAACTACCAAATTACTATTTGTGGTAAAAGCGATCTTTTAAGATCAACACTGTTGTCTTGTACTGTCCCTCTGGATCTCTGTTTTTCCACTTTCTGGAGCGATACCTATTAAACATTTTACCACAGCATCTCTTACCAAATTATTGAATAGGACATCCATCTTCCCGTAACTCAGTAACTCTTCTATCAAATTAATTAAGTTGATGATAAATAACATAGTCACGCAAAAAAGTGGTCTGTATTGAATATACATTAAGAAATTAAAAAAAACTGCATTTTGCATGTATTTTTTCGTTAATTATTGGTGTGTTAGACCTGTTTATTGAATTTGGGAAGTTTTTGTAAAGTGCTCATCTTTGGCCCCGATTCGTGTTCAGGAGGAAAAATACTTCGGTATATGTATAATACATATCGCATGTAAAATACAGACCACTCTGTGTCTGTGTAATTGGCTCTTTTTTGCGCTCTGAGCTTATACAATGTTATAAACTTGTTCTGCTAAATATGAATGCCTTTTTTTCCTATTTGCCAGAAAAATTACAGCTTTAACAATATAAAACAAAACGTTAAACTGAAAGGGCAACGACTTTTTTTTTTTGTTTTGGGCAATAATTGATACAAAATATTATTTAAATAAAATACCTTTAAGTGGGTGTCCGGATTTCTGCGTCATTTTATATATTATAGATTAATAGATATTTTAGAAAATTGCATTAAACCTGCAACCTTTTTAAAACATCCCGTTTCATAAAAAATATTTTTAGATGTATATTATAAAAGATACACCAGCACGTCAAAACCTATTATGTGTTGTCTACGCTGTATTTTACAACCAACATTGTAAAACTATATTTAAGAAGTTGTCAACCCAAATTTGCTGTGAACTCTGTATGTGTACGTGTTAAATGTAAACAACTTAAAGTATAAGATATCGATCATTGGTATAAGTATAAAATGTTATTATGGTCACTGACAGGATGCATGGTATAAGCTTGCTTTTTTATAGATAAGATATGCATATGATATTATGTTAAAAGCATTTTTTGCATGTACGTGAACATAAATAATCTATCTCCATAAAAACGTAAGAAATTAAACTTTGTTCTTCTATCAACATCCATTGCTTCCGCTCAACCTTATCATTTACCCACCCTTACACAGCATTATCATTTGCTACGAAATATTATTTTCATATTGATGCACTTAAACAATTTTTAAACTTGACTTATACTTGGACCAAAATATTAAGACATGTATTTAAATTAGACTGAGCGTTTAGTCGAGAAAATTGATAAAATATTTTCTTGATTGATAGCTAAGTAAACGCAAGTCGCTAGAACCAATGAGCTGATAGCTTTAGCTTATTGGCACATGTAAATCAAAATAAGTTCCACTTAATAAGGAATTCCAAACCTTGTTCGGACATAATACATTTTGTTGCGTTTAAGTACACAAAATTGATTTTGTTGTGGTCTATTCTGGACATATTGCGTTTTGATGCGACTTTACGCGAAAAATTCGGGTAGTTTTTTCGTGATTTTTAAATGTATTCCTCTACTTTAACATTATTCATTTAATTTTTAAACTATTTTGCTCAACAACACAAAAATATCACTTATGGCCGGTTGCACCAACAATTTTAAGAAACTCTTAGCGTTAAGAATTCCCTAAATCTCCAATGTAGCCAATCACACTGCTTGTTGGGCCATTTTATGGATTATCTTGTGCTAAGGATTCCTTAAAATTGTTGTTGCAATTAAAGCGTGTAGATTAAAAAATAAAATGACATCTGCTTCCATGCGACAGCGCTGTCTTCTAGCGGACAATCGGTCATAATAGTTTATGAAGTGGTTACATTCGTGGACAAAATTCATTTTGATGTGTTTGCCACTTTTTGCCATCTAATTACTTATATTTCTAATACGTTTTAATGCATTGTTTTAAGGGGATTATATAGAGTTTGCAATTATGTTTCTAAAATTGCATCAAACGCAATTTGCTCCTCAGATGGACATAATGCTAATTGAAAAGTTACTCCTCAATTATTGTAATCCTTATCTATAACATCCTTTCTTGCACGCTCTGGTGACTAGTGACTCACTAACCAAATATGATACAAGATGACATAATTGATTAAATTTTTGTAATTATTGGTGACACGTGCCCTAAACAAGTAGGGTGACTTTAGTTACAGATAATGTTACGAGAATTAATGATCATGATAAATATGATATAACTAAGTTTAAAATTTAATTTTACTTTTAAGATGGAATAAGCAAAAAAAGTTTCCTCTTTTGAACCCTTATCAAAAACACCTTTCTTGCTGCAAATTTGACAACTAAAACAAAATATGAAAAATGCTTATTTTTAAAACTTTGAAATTTTTATAGGTGCCCTACAGATGATTTTATTAAAAAATTTTAAATTAATAAAACATTGATTTTAAATATTTAAAACTTTAGTCGAAATGAAATTTAATAAATTTGCCTGGTAATATAAACAACCCTTAATTCGCATAATTATATAATAATAATAATAAAAAAATGCTTTTTTATTATATATATATATATATATATATATATATATATATATATATATATATATATATATATATATATATATATATATATACAGTATATTTTTTTTAAATCCATAGTCCCTCATATTATTAATAAATACGGTACAGTGTTATTTTGGTATCATCATTTGATTAAAAAGTTATAAAAAAAATGATTAGAAACTTTTTCAGATTTATGTTAAATACGTTTTGTTGTTTATTGACTAATTTTTGTAGACCTAAAAAAATAAACATTTTTTAATTTAATTACCAAAAACGTTAAGTTTAAAATAAAAAAAAAACACAACAACAAATTTCATTTATTTATTTTTTCAATTTATTGCAGATAAAAAATCTTTGTGTTTCTTATTTCATAGACTTAAAACTTTTCATTTTCTTTTTTTAACAATTTTCTCTTTCTCGGGTTCTGTTCTATATTTATTTTCTGACGATGGAGCTATTTTTTCAATAAATTGGTAAATCGACTTGATCGATTAGTTTTTTAAGGTATAAAGTCTGTTGCGTGGATACTTAAGTATCTTTTTTCTCCTGGGAGCCATCTAGATTTAATATCGGAGGCAGCGTAGCCTCCTGTGCCTTTTCTCCCATTTTCTTTTATTCCAATCCTTCCACTAGTCTTGTTCCTACTACAAGTCTGTATAATCTCGAGACTGGTTGGTTGATATATTCCTGTGGGCTCATTTTCGTTTGCCCAACTAATGCCTGTCTTTTGTAAATTCAACGCTTCACATTCGCACAGGATGTGGTAGGCTGTTTCTTCCCCCTCATTGCACATTCTGCAACTTTGGTTTCCATTGTATGAGCCTATCTTGTGTAGGTGTCCCCTCAGGTTATCGTGCTCTGTTAGCAGCCCTACTGTTATACAAAGTCTTTTCCTACTTTGTCTGAGTAGTTCTTTCTTGGTTTTTTTGGTGGGCCCTTTATAAAGCTTTCTCCATGTTTTATTTTACTGATGCTGAACCAGTATTCGTCGTGTTTGTTTTGGAACCATTCACTAGTTTGCCCTCGTGCTGTGGTTTTGGTCACTCCAAGGTCAGGTTCTCGTCCAAAGAATTGAGTGGATGATCCCTGTCTCGCTAGCTCATCCAGTACTTCCAGTTTTTTTGGCATTCTTATGTCAACTTCTACGTTACCTTGAAGTTTGCTAGTGCCTAAGTATCTTCTAGGTCGATCAGCAAATTCTTAAGGGTCAATTCAATGTGCTTGCTCCACTCTATACCTTACCACCAACGAACCAGCACCACGGTGGGTGCATTTAGCAAGTGCCACTAGTAAAGATTTTATCTAATAATCAAATATTTTGTCTTTACCGACCTCGCTTAACCCAAAAATGTGTGTTTTATTATTTATATAAAATAGTTAACAATATACAAACATCTTTATTTATAGAAAAGGGTGATTCTGTGATTAACATATTCCTTAATAATACCATGGAATATGTATGACAGAACATAATAAATCAGAAGGTTGATGATACAATAATGCATAGCTTATACAATTAGAAATTGAATTTTAATTGTTCTTTAAAATTTACTGCCGACAGCTGATTACAATAATAATAATAAATTTATTTCTTGTCTATCACAGAGTGAAAGATGAACGTAAAGTGACCTGATGTAATAAATATTTCGTCTTCTAGTCTTCTATTAATTTATTTCCATTTTTATTTAAAATAATACCAGTACGATATTAACTTAACTGTGCCCTATCGAATTTTGCTAATTTTTTCAGTTTTTTAAAGTTGATTTAAGCAACATAAGGGGTCTGTTTGTTATTCAGAAATCGTGTTCACTATTATATACTCTTATAACAACCAAAGCTAGTATCTAAATAAACAGATTAGTCACTTGTCCTGCGAATATTAATAAGGTTTATTTTATTTTCCTTTTTTTTCTTATATCATGTATATACATGAACTAAGGTTACTATTAAATGTACCTAACACATTTGTTTAACAACTTTAGAAAGAACTAAAACAAGTTAAACATAAACTAAATTTATAAAGGATCTTATTTAATCAGTCACCAAATTATTAATTTTTAGGAACCATATAAATTGTTGTGTTCCCAGTATAATAGATTTGTCATCAACTTACATATAATAAAGTTACTTTACCAGAACTAACCAAAACTAGTCAAAAGTAATTAAATTTGGTGATGTAATTATTTTGGTGACAGAAAATATAATTGATCTGGTGACAGATCTACTATTTTGGGAACACAGTTATTATTTTGAGGAGCACGACAGCAATTTCTTGGGCATAAATTACGGTGAATATTTCACTCATGTATAAATTTTCCCATAAGACACGTTAAAAATCAAAAAAATTCATCGGACATTTCACGTTGCCTAGACAACGTGGTATTTGCACTTACTTACAAACACAGAACAATCGAACCTGTTTGTTTGTATTGTCAATTAGAAACGTCAAAATCAGTCAAAATGAGTCGATTTGGTCATGTACACAATGAAGAAATAGATAAAGTAATTAAAAAAACGATTTCAGTTATGTTTT
>JAHBCN010000488.1:0-180292 GCA_019359885.1 Listronotus oregonensis | reverse complement strand
AAAAATTACATGTCTGTAGCGCCCTTGGTTAAAACGCCAGTAGCAAATTCCATCAAGAGAATAATATTTTTTTGTTTTAGAAAACCATTTAAAAGCATACCTTGTTAGTATATTTTCCAATCACAAAAACTCTCCCTTGTTTGACCTTCTCGACTCTAGCTGCAACCTAAAAAAATAAAACAATATCTACTACACGTTTCTATGTAATATGACTCACAACCTATTTTTATTTTACCCATTTGTGAATGAAATGCCCTTTTTTTATCCCATTTTTCACAATTATAAAGAATTTCTGACCTGAAAATGACGTAAGCGTGCATAAGAAAAAGGGCACCTCATGCGGGTAGAAAAATAAACCATAAAATCCAATGAAAGGGCTGAATGGGCCTAGATAAAGAATGAATATATTTCGGTAGCATAATACCGTCTAGCCGTATACCTGAACACATCGAACGGCATAGGGTCATTAAAAACCACTTCTGACGGATTAAAAGTTCCCCTGAAAGAGTTAGTGGTGTGATATGACTAGTTCCAACTGGGTTAGGTAATTGCTGTAAAATTTGTGTTGTGTCGGGTGTCACCTAAATTAAGCGTTCATACAGGGTGGTCAAGCTGTGCTGATTTGTTTTCTTTTTAAGGCCTTTGTTACGAGTAGTAAGAAATAGGTATTTTCCGTCATATTCCATAATTTACACTGTTTATTCAGTTGAATTAAATTACCATTATACTGGTTATTTTAAAAGTTATTGTTTATTTTTTAGTTACATTTTTTATTTTAATAAAACGCGTCAGATTTAAATTGTATAACTAGTGTTAAAACATGTTATTAGTTAAGTTGTAAATAAAACAAGTTTTGAAACATTGTAAAACCAACAAAACTTTGTTTATAGATTGGTAATCACCAAGTTAGACCTTATCTTAATTTTACTAGCGGTTCTAATCAGGGTTGCAAGGATTTAAATCAATTGATTTTAATCACGATTTAAATCACTTGATTTTTTTAAATTTAAATCATGATTAAAATCAAGTATAGTAAATTAATTTATTACAAGAACACAAGAACACATAGATAGAAGTATTATTGCAGAAAATATTCAAAACAAAAAACAAATTTTATTGTAATATTTGTAAAGAAACACTAGTTTGGCAGCTTTTTCAGTACCTAATCGATTGCGTACTTTAGAGTGCACTAAACCAAATGTTGAGAATATCCTCTCTACTGATGCAGACGAAGCAGCTGCACAGAGCAGTTGTGTAATTATGGGAAGTTCTTTTTCAATAATATCTGCGTTTCGTTGTGATTCCCACCAGTCAATAGGTTTTACGCTTTTCAGGATATCATCTTGAAACATAATATCGTTAAAAGGCTCTGATTTGGCAAGAAACTTGATGATTAGTGGTAATAAACCACTATCTGGATACAGTTCTTTTGCAGTTTGTAATGCAATTTTTTTTTCAATATATGTCAAACTTTGTGTTTTCGTTGGGTCGATAAGAAATGCCAGCAAATGATACGGGGTTATACACATATTATATCGATTTTTAAATTTTTGCAGTTGATGTAATGTCAGATTAGTTTCTTCAAAGTAATCTTCTAATATTTTAAATTGCTCTACAACATCTGAAATAGTGGCGTCGGTCTTTTGCAACCTATCTATGGCAATGACAATTGGCTTAAGAATTTTGAGGTAATCTTCAGCACTTCTCTTTAAATGAATGTTTGAAATTTTTTTCCTGATAATACTGTCAATCTTTTCGTTGTGTTCTTCACTGATTCTAAAAAGCATGGGCCATGATTCGGTAAATACTTGCAAGCAGTCTGCAAGCGAGTTCCATCGAACATCACTAGGTATGACTAGTTTTTTGCCTCCTTCTTTGGCATATGTTGCAGGTGCAAAATGATTGTTCCTAAAGTACTTTACGATTTGGACTACATGCTCTTTTATATCAACGATTTCCAAATCTTTACATAATAAATTTAGTATATGTGTAGCACAGCCATATGCTATTACATTGAATTTATCAGATGCCTTTATTTCATTTCGCATTGAGACATGTTAGCTGCATTATCTGTCAGAAACTACTCACTGTACAATCATACTGGTTTTTAGTTTGTTTATAAGGGTTGCTGCAATTTCTGTTAGGTAGTCGGATGTATGTAGATGCCCAGTTGTATCTACAGTGTCGTAATAGAAAGGAGGGAGCCATTTTCTACAGTAACTGTTGCACATACTATGGGTTCATTATGCACATTAGACCATCCATCGAGTGAAAGACAAACGTAACTTCTAGACAACCCCTTAAAGCATTTGCTTCTTTCTTCGGTATATATTTGATCAAGCAGTCTGCCTGACACATCTTTCGACAGGGCGGTACATATCCAGGTCCAGTAGTGCTATAGCTTTCTTATCTTGCATTGCTCCAGGCAGATGAAACTGCTATTAGTTGCATAGAGGGCTCTGGCAATCTGCTTATCAATTTCATTTTTGGCAGGCTACTAGTACGTACAACAAAAGCATCAGAGATCCAGAAGAAGTTGTGTCAGTAATTCAGTATTGTCAGTTTACATTCTTTTCTTTTTTTGTTTACTGGGATTAAAGGGAAACTGAGTGCGAGTCTTGCTTGCTGAAAGTTTTGTTCAGTTTGAATTTGTGACGTATTTATGCTTGAAGTACGTTGTACCTGCAATTAAAAAAAAACAATATGAGGCTTCAATTGTCCATAGATGATAGATGTATGTAAAGTATCTAAGAAAACACATTGGGTCTGGTGCGCTTTATGTGTCACAGAATTTTATAATTTTTCTAGTTTGGTTTGATAGAGCCCGTCAAATAGAATCGATTTAATTTAAAGCAAAAAATAAAAAATCGTTGAATGAGCCACTTTTTGAAAAATAAAAGGTGTTGTGTTGTCATATTACATACCTTAATAGTTACTTGGATAAAAAATAAAAAAATTGATTTTTTCAGAAAATATTGTTCATCAAGAATTTTTTGTTGCAAATAGTGTTTAGTGTTAAAAAACGTATCAATTCCAAAGCATTTTCAAAAATTGTGAAATTCCGTGACACATAAAGTGCACCAGAAACCAACACATTGATCACATTGTTGTAAAAATCAGTTTTTAAAAATTTCCAAACATGGAAAATTGGAAAAATATTTCAACACCATTTTTAAAAATTAACAAATAATAAAAAGGTACTTACGGTTAAAACTGATTGTGATTGTGATAACGTTGACGAGAATGACGAGTCACTATAAGTATCGATAGTATCGATGTCATCATTATTTACATTTTTACATTTTTCTCAGTGCTTTTTCATCCCCTCCACCAATCCTTGCATTTCCAAATTACATTTTTTACATATAGCGTGACATCCCGGTTTCCCTCCGCTTTCCCCGATTTTTCTTTGAAAAACTGCCAGATAAGGTCTTTCTTTCTACCACTTCTTCGAAACGACATATTCAAAAAACTATATTTTATATTTTACACAATATCAAAATTTTCAGTTAGCCGTAATAACAATGCTCGCGCGCACAGATCTTAACTAGGAAATGACGCCCGTCCGCGTTCCTCCCCTTTATGTAGACCGGTAAATCTGCGTGCCTGACAGGAATTTTCAAGAAAGTGCAAGTGCTTTCTCGCGGTAAATATTTAATATAAGAGTTTATAAAAACGAAAAATATTAGGAGATAGGAAAATGTTTAAGAATAAGGACACGTTACAAACTTCGATTGTGCTATTTACAAAAAAAAATAAAAAAATCATGATTTTTTTTTAAATCGCGATTTTTGATTTAAAAAAAAAACATGATTTTTTACAACCCAGGTTCTAATTAGTTTTAATAAACAAATCAAAATAAAACAGGTTTAAGATGGCAAAGAAAAAAAGTGTATCTTATAATTAGAGCAACATATACATAATTTGATATTGTATAGTTGGATCAGTATCAGAATGAAAATTTGATTCTCTTTAAAAAAATCATAAAAAGTAGCTAAAAAGGTTTGATTTGAACTGACAGCCTCCATTGATTTTTATAATGTGCTGCTTCCCGCACGTGTCTGTAATAATAGACCATATAAAAAGCAAATGCCGCCGACAATAAAAATTAAACCTTTTTAGGTACTTTTTATGTTTTTTTTACTTTTAAATAGTCCATAAAAAAAGCAAAGGCGGCCGTCATGTTCAAATCAAAGCTTTTTAGCTACTTTTTATATTTTTTTTCTTTTCAAAAAGCACTGAATTGTCATTCTTATGTTATGTTATTATAGTTTAAAACGACAAGTTTGGTAAACCGTATTCTAAAATAGAAGTCGATAATTTTTTCTTTTTAAATCTGGATAGAAAAGTATATATTTTTAAAAGTTCAATAAATTATTTCGTACTTTCCCTCATTTAATAATAATTACAAATAAAAAAAAAAACATTAAAAGAAAATATTTTTTGCTCGTGGTGATTTTTTCTTTAAGGTTTTTACCACAAAACCTATTTTTTTGATGTTAAAGCTTTTTGTTGGGTAATTGTTTAGAATCGCGGCCTCACTTATTTTTGGCTAAAAAAATCAAAAGACAGAGATATTGACATATTTTGTTCTATTTTACGGCGAATTTACGAATCTTTTTAGAAAAATCAAAAAAAAAATTGATGTTAATTTTCTTTTTGAAAACAAAAGAAAATGGGTATTTTTCAAGTTTTTCGTCAATGAAATGCATCTATTTAAGTTTAGCAGTTTCTAGTGATTTGTTTTACATTCTTTACAAAAATATTAATTTTTGTATTTTTTCATTTTTTTTTAATCAAAAATTGACATTTTTGATTTTTTTAATTTTTTTTTGATAAACTTTAAGAATAAAAATATTTGACGATTAAAAAAAAATCATATTGATTTTTCATTCCAAAAAGTGGGGCCGCGATTTTTAGCAATTACCTTTAGTTGTAGTACGGTCTAGGTTTTCTCATTCTTCTATTGGCTTTTGAATATTATTTTAGAGAAAAAAAAACTTTTCAATAACTTCTAAAACGTTTTAATATCTTGGAGTTATATACTTTAAATACGAAATATACTTTAAAGCAGATTTCTTTACTAATAGTAAATAAATGTGTACATTAAATTCTAATTTGTTTAAATATTTTTTGTTTTATGTTAGTGTTGTTTAAAATAATTAAAAATACTTTGTTTTTAGTTTTTAGGTAGTAAATTAATTTGTATTTTTTGATTTACCATCCTTATCTATCTTTATAATCTAATGCATATAATAATTCACATATTTATTATTATCACAAATTAGATCAATTCGGCTTTTATTGACGTCATTGTGACGTCTTCCATCTGTAGAAATATGTTCGTAATAAGAAAACAAGTATCAGATATTATAGGGTAAAACTGTAACTTAATATGCATCTTTGCCTGGAAATCACTCACATCTGGCTATTTTTGATATTTTGTATTTTTTACTTTATGCTGAATATATAGTTTTATGGTTTGTCTGTGAAGAAGTAGCTGATATAATATTTTAATATAATACTTAAACAAAATTTTTAAACAAAAATAATTGGTGTTGTCTTTAAAAAAAATAGAGTCATTGTTTTTACATTCCATAAGTCTTGCACAGTCCATCTTACGAGTACAACTTAAAATAAGTTTTGCCAATTTCAAATCGTAAGTTAAAAAAAATAAGGCTCTTTTTAATTATTAAAAGCTTTTTTTATCAAGTAGACACCCTGTATAATTTTTGTTTTTCGCATTTTACAAATTGTTTTACGTTCAAATGCACTATGTTTATATCGAGTTTTGTTCGGATTTTGTTTTTAAATTAGATTTAAATTTTTCATCTGGAGTGCCATGATTATCCTAAAATCACTATACATTAACCGTACATGTTAATCATATCAATTATGTCACTTTTAGTAAACGTGCCATTTTTCTGTTTTTAATACCAAATTCAACTTAATATTGTTTTAAAATATAAAGGTATAGGTTGATAAACACATACTTACTTTTTCTGTCAAATTTTTTAAGGCACAAAAGCAAGTGTTACCCCGGCAACTTATCCTATCTAGCTGTTGTTTTAATGGCAACTTTGATTTATTGCGACATACAGGGTATACACCATTCAATTCAAGAAAATACCGTTCACCTAAAAAAAACAACAAAATTTAATCAAATATAAAGAAAAGTGTTTAGGTTTTATATCGTCGGCTTCACTTTAAAATACTGCATTTAGTTATGCTATAAAGGTGATATGTTTTTATTTTAGTGTAAAAGGTAATGCATGGCATTCTAGATAAAAAATTAAAATTTAATTTAAAAATAAAATTTAAACAAAACTCGATTTAAAAATGATGCATTCTAATGTAAAAAGATCTGTAGAACCCGAGAAACAAAAATACACAGGGTGTCCATTTAAAAATACAGATTTCCAGCCGACACTAGGTAAAAGCTGGTCATAATGTGCATAAAAATGACGTTTCGTTACAATAATAAACCTATCAAAATTCGTTAATATACCCAAAGGAATATAAAAAAACTGTATTATTTATTGTTTTCTTTTGTTTCAGCATTGTTTAGCTAAAGCCCTCTATGACAATGTTCCGGATTCCCCAGATGAGCTTGCGTTTCAAAAAGGAGATACCTTGGTCGTTCTTGAACAAAATACAGCTAATATTGAAGGATGGTGGCTGTGTTCACTTCGTGGAAGACAGGTGAGCATGCAGATTTTGTATTTGCTTGAAAAGTATTTTAAGTTTATTAGAAAACAATCGCAACATTTTGAATTCTACGCCAACTAGATAAATTTTTAAACAAAAAAATCAAAACTAAGTCAATAGAAATATAGTTATCGCTTAATTCAGCATTATTTTTACATTACATTGCCTCGTCCAATCCAACGATTGAAATATGATGAACACCAATGGCAAGACAGATTTTACTAAAAGCCTACAGCACATAGTTCTTTACGATGTAAAGGTGGCAAATTTTAAAGTAGAATATAGGTTGGAAGACATTTCCAATTAGGTTTAAAATCGCAACAAGACTACATGATATAAGACAAATATAATAACGTTTTTGATATAGAAATTCAGTGCAAATGTTTATTAATGATGTTACTTTTATAAACTTCCATTTTTTATAGCTACTAAAGAACGTCATTTGACTGTCTGAAATATACCAAAAATCATTAAAATTAATTTTCACTATTTCTATACATTTATGAAAAAACAATATTTCTTAAAGGTTTTGACAATCTCCGCCAGCGAAATGAAGCAATTTTTAATAATACTAAGTAGGCTTAAATTTACCTTAAAGTCCTATACAAGCATCAGGGCTCTTATACAGTGTCTAAAAGAAATGTTGCGGATCAGCTGATTTTTTAATCTTTAAACGGTCCAAGAAGACCTAAAGAGTAGGTACTTATTTACCGTATGTGTCTTGAGAGTTTTTCATTTTAAATTATTAATAAGATTCATAAAAAAGAGAGATGGAGAATCCAATAATAAACCCAAACCCAAAGCTGTAAATAAATTTGTACAGTTTTCACTTGTGGCGCAATTCTTAGGTCTTTGCGAATGCTTTCAAGAGAGGAAAAAGTTTATCACGATTCCGACGTGGGAACCCGCTGAAAATGGCCCGCCAAAGTCCCAAAAATGTGTTTCCCGCGAATATCTGCCGAAATATGGGAATTAGAGAATTTTGTTAGGACAAAAATTGAAGATTACCTCGAAGACTACAAAAATGATCCTTACTATTTTTTTCGCAACACCAATATTTTTTGCAAAAACGGCCGTCGAAAAATCCATAACATTCCACACTGGATATATGTGGTAGTAGGCTAAAAAATGTAGACGGGCAAAACAATCTTTTATCAAAACGCAATAAAGATGGTAAAAGAAATTTTTTTGGGATCATTGAGCACTTGCTAAGGTCTTATTATAAAAAAGTAAATGTTAATAACAATTAATGTTAATAAAAACGTTTACCGGTTTTATATTTTAGAAAATCGAATGGACCCAAACTCATATGCAAAAGTACTTTATTCCGATGAACTGAACAATTAAAAATGCATTATTGCCCGTAATATAATTTTCGCTTATAAGTGAATCCATAAAGATAGCGGCATTCTAGCGGTAGAGCGGCAGCTGGAAATGAGGGGATTTTTGGGTCCCGTTATCTCGAAAACTATCGATTTTTTGCAAAAAATTATAAGGGAATTTTTGTAGACTACAAAGCGATCTTCATTTTTTGTCTAAACAAAAATTCTTTAATTCGCAAATTTTGGCAGATATTAGCGAGAAACCCATTTTTCGGGTTTTGAGAGGCAATTTTTAGCCCTTTCCCACCTGTTAATGTTGATAAACGTTAAAGCATCCCAAAAGACCACCAGAAGGAAAAACTGTACAGACTTATTTACAGCTTTGTCCCTTCATTTACTGGACTAAATCTATTTTTTTATTATTACAATTATTTAATATCTTGGTCAGCTTTCCTTTTATTTAGAAATAGATAATAAGCAACAGATATAATATGCACTGTTCTGAAAATAATAATTGGTCACGAAGTGACTTATTTCAAAACTTTTTTAATTCTTCTATAACAAGCCGGCTTTCAGAAGCATTCTTCTTGAATTGTTGGATATTTTCATTATTAGCAGGATATATTATTTGTACAGATACAAATTCCCGAAGCTGAAGCAATAATTTATATGAATGTAGCGGCACTGCTTCAAAAGAAATGAAATATATATTTTTGGCACGACGTGATGTGCTCCAGCAGCTCTGCTACGGATGCACAGAAACATTATATTTATGTTTTTTATGTTCAGTTCCGCGCCATTTACATGTGGTCATTTTAATAAAGCGTTCAATGATAATAGATTTTTAGTTGCTGTTGTGATATAAATTATTAATTTGTAATTTAGTTATTTTGGAATTTACAATGTAATATGTATAATATTGTAATGACAAAACATATTTAACGTGATGGGCTTATTTAATTGTGGTATACTATAGATCGGCTAAATCATTTATATGCCTGTTCAGATTTTTTACTGGGATTTAAAAACACAAAATTTGCACATAATTTATTGATTTAGTCAATACTTTAGGTTTAGGTTTAAAGTGAGAGGACTTTTTACGCCCTCCACTGCGACCGCTCGGTCTATTGTGGCTCACACCTTTTTATATTTCTCCCAATAGGATCGGACTTCTAATGAATCCGATACCAGATTGGGAGAGAGTTCTTACATCTTCTCTTACTCAATAAGTGTTCTGGTGTTCCTGTCTACTGGAAAGTATGACGGGCAGACGATTAGATCCGTCATGCCCTCCTCTCCCGATCTAGTGACGTGGGTAGCTATCAGGTCCTTGTTACAGGAACCAGATGTTCCTTCTGATGCCGTATCTCCGGCCTTTCCCTATATAAACGGTCCTATCCGCTTTCTGTTTAAAGCCAGGGAACCCTTTTCCCTACAAAAGCGTTTCTGTCCGCCTTCTGTTTGGATTCAGGGAGCCCTTCCTAAGCACCTGTTTGTTCGGGATGGATTAGCCCTTCCCCGTGAAACAAGCGCCTGTGACTTCAGGGGCACCTTTCGAAACGGATGCACCCGTTTCTGTCGGCGCACCTTTGTCTGCTTGTGACCTTGGGTGACACCTCTCGAAACGGATTTAACCGTTTCAATCAGCGCACCTTTGTCACTTTTTTCCTATGAAAGCGGTTCTGTCCGCTTTCTGTTTGGAGCTTGGGAAGTAATAGTCCACGACGGCAGAGCCCCGCATTACCGCAGTAAGGCTAGATACTCTGAGAGGTCGCCCTCAGTATCTCAGAGGCACCGTTGGAGACACCTGTTTAAGGCACAGGATGTCATTCACTCATCAGCACGATATGCTAACATCTTGAGTTAAGCCTTGTGTTCGTCATAGCTTCGGATCCCGATCCATACGCTAGCAACAAGAGTTGCCATTAACCAGCAACTCCAGCGCATGTTCCAAAAGATCCTACTGGGCCCAACCACGACAACGACGTGCGAACACAGCGATGGGTAGTCAATACTTTATATAATAGTTTTTGACTATAGTGTGCATTACTGTTGCAATTATATTATTTTAAAGTATGATTTTGTTTTATTAATTTTTCGTATCCTAATAATATATTATACTTTTCCTCGCATCTCTATCGCTCAGTCCCTTATCTAAGTCTGGCCTTATCAGTAAGTAGTGTTTGCCTGAAATTTCTTGGGAAACGTGTAGATTCTTTTAAATGCACTCCATTAGTTCTAAATACCAGAAAAATATGATCCACTACTAAAACTTATAATCGTCATAGTCTACTCAGTTTTACTCGCATCGTGTAGTGTAGATCCTAAATAAACGGCCCTGTTATTACTATTAGTCGCAAGCATACCTAGACACAGTCTACAATGACTTAAGAAATCTTAGGACCTTTCCTCATTCTTAAATCCAAATACAATTTGTGTTAGTCAACATGCCAAAATCAACGTCTGGTCGATTGAAACTGCATCACGGTATAGTTAGTTAAAAGAACAAAGGGGCTAATGCTGCAAATATTTACATTTGTAAAAAAACGAGTTAGAGATTTTTTTTCCATTGTGGAAAAATTGAGCTGCTGAAAGATATGTTCTAAATTTCTTATGATTTATCTAGCTCATTCATGCAATTTTAAATCAACACTTTACAAACAATACTAGAATAAGAAGTTGTCATTTTCTCCTTGTATTGGCCAACATATGTGATAACTCATGATACAAATTAAACTACCGTTATTACAGATCAATTGCCTAAAGTCTTCGTGTAGTAGGCTTTTGTCATTAAAAAGAAAACTGTCATTAACTAAAAATGATAAGCTTTAATAAGTCTGATGATCTGTTAAATCTTAGGTTTCTGAAAGCCCAGTAAATGAAGGGACAAAGGCGCAATTTTTAGGTCTTCGGGGATGCTTTCGACGAAAAAGAAGTCGCCATCTACAATTGGTCTCCAAAGTACAACATACGGACAACCATGCATTTCCAAACTCGTGGACCAGAAATGCGGTAAGAAACTACCGCATCTATCCAGTGTGGTATGTTATGGATTTTTCGACGGCCATTTTTGCGAAAAATATTGGTGTTGCGAAAAAAAGGTAAAAATCATTTTTGTAGATTTCAAGGTGTTCTTCATTTTTTGTCAGAACAAAAATTCTCTAATTCGCATATTTTGGCAGGTATTCGCGGGAAACTCATTTTTGATACTTTGGGAGGCCATTTTTAGCGGGTTCCCATATCGGAATCGTGAAACTTTTTCTCGCTCGAAAACATTCTCAAAGACCTAAGAATTGCGCCACAGATTAAAACTGTACAGATTTATTCACAGCTTTGGGTACTTGCAGGTCTTTAGTTACTGGACTATACAGTGAATTGTTCAGCTTTACTTTGTTTTTTGATCTCATTTTAAGTCCAAATATACTATATAAAACAAAATAAACCGGTACTTCTACAATGTAGATCTTTTTTTAGAAATGATCCTCATAAGAGCCCCTAGATTTACTACTTATAGGATCACAGTCGCTATGGAAAATTTAAATATTTTATTGGCCAGTTTAATGAAATACCGTCTTTGATTTGTACCATTTTTATTTAAGACCAATTTAAACTTACAGTTTAAAATTTATTGCTGCAATTTCGTTTGACAATGTTTACCAACCTAACGAAAACAACTAATTCAATTATTTCCAAAATTCCTAGGAATAAAATAAAGCATTTTTATTTAATTGTTACTTATAAATATATTTTAACCTACGCTATTTTTTTAAGTAAAGTTAATTGTGCACCGTAAAAGTGTTTTAAGGTTAGTACCTTAAAAACTGCAGCTGCAAGAAAAACAGCGGCTGCCATATTTTTCTTCCATGAAAGAAAAGTTTCAACAATTTTTAAAAAAGTGTATGTGCACAGATAAAATATTATAGCAAAAAAAATTTATAAAAGGAATCTTTCAAACGGAAACTCCGAAAAAACTCTGAGATCTCTCACTTATAATATTTCCTTACCTTTTAATATTTAGTGTTCTCTTAAACAGAATTTTTAAAAATAAATGTATATTACTGCTTTATTAACGTATTTAAAATTTGGGCACTAAAGCAAAAATCTATCTAGTTTTAAACTCAAATTTGGAACCTTAAGATATATTCTAATTAAGTTTAAACGACTTAACATTATAATTATAATTAAAGTAAAAAAACATTACTAAAAATGTATATATCTTTAATTATCAACAGTAGTTTAAAGTAGTAATTTGCCTTTCAAAATACCAACGAACAAAATCTTAAATTTAACACAATAAAAAATGCAATAAATAATTTTTTACGCTTTCACTTAATTAATTGACAGCCCGAAATGGGATAATGCTGAGGCAATTTTTATTTATTACTTGTATTACTGACGTACATACCCTAAATATTATTAAACGCATTTTAATGGCCGATCATTTGGGCGGGTTATTGCTGGTAAAAAGAATGGTGTATTATTAAAGGTTACTTACTTTATTGGTTTGCTGTTGGCTCTCTTATTTGCAAAATATGTACGGTGCATTGAGTTTTAATACACCACAATAATCCTGTAAATGGGCGTATTAGCATATATCTATTATCTTTAGAAAAGCTTTATAGTGTGTATGTAAAAGTTAATTCTAGTACATATTGATTTTTAATAATATCTAAGCTATTTGTCTGTATTTTGCAGAAAGCGCTGAAAATGGCCCCTTAAGGCCCGAAAAATGGGTTTCCCGCTAATATCTGCCAAAATATGCGAACTAAAGAATTTTTGTTAAAACAAAAAATGAACATCGCCTTGTAGTCTACAAAAATGGTCCTTATAATTTTTTTCGAAAAATCGATAGTTTTCGAGATAACGGGACCCAAAAGTTCCCTCATTTCAGCTGCCGCTCTACCGCTAGAATGCCGCTATCTTTATGGATTCACTTATAAGCGGGCGGACGAATTGTTCCATTACTCGGACAATAATGTACATTTTTTAATTATTCAAAGCTCATCGAAATGGAAAAACCCGTACCTATCATTGCATATGAGTTTGGGTCCATTCCGATTTTTCTAGAATATTAAAAAAAGCGGTCAAAGTTTTTTTTCCACAATATTTTAAGAGTATCTCGTTAATTTATTGATATTTTTTGAAAAAATAGTTTGTTATTAACATTTATTATTTATATTGAGACCTTAGAAAGTGTTCAATGATCCCAGAAAATTTCCTTTACCATCTTTCTTGCGTTTTGATAAAAAATGTTTTGCCCATCCGCATTTTTTAGCCGTTTCCGGAGTTCTAGAAAAAAAAGAATGTTATGGATTTTTCGACGGCCGTTTTTGCGAAAAATATTGGTGTTGCGAAAAATGGTAAAGGGCCATTTTTGTAGATTTTTTCCACAATTTTTAAAGAGTATCTTGTTTTAATTTATTGATATTTTTGAAAAATAGTTTGTTATTAACATTTATTATTTATATTGGACCTTAGAAAGTTTCAATGATCCCAGAAAATTTCCTTTACCATCTTTTCTTGCGTTTTGGGTAATAAAGTTTTGCCCATCGCATTTATAAAAACCGTTTCCGAGTTCTAAAATTAGAAATTTTTAATTTTTCAACGGTAGGTTTTTACTAAAATTTGGGTTGCGTAAAAAATGTTTTAGAATATTTTAGGGGACTTATTTTTTATCAAAAAAATTCTTTATTTGCATAATTTTTTACAGATATCGCGGGAAACCATTTTTAGACTTAGGGGGCATATCACTTCCCACAGGAAATGATAAACTTTTTCTCTTCTTCAAATTTTCAAAACCTGTTCTAAAATTAAAAATTTTCTTGTTTTTATTAAATTTAAATTTTATGGTTTTGGAAATTGAAAAAAATTGGCAATATCTAATAACCTTGGGGCAAAGTATAAACGGGTAAAAAGATTTGGGGAAATCACTTAAGACAAATTTTAAAAGGGAGAGCTGGCGTTTAGACATGGGGGGCGGGAAAATTTGGGTTTCAACATAATGATTGACGTTTTAAGATAAACTGTCAAAATTTTTTTTTTATTTTAAGAAACAACACAATTGTTAAAAACTTATTTAAAAAAATCGACTTCATTCCACAAGACATTTTAGAATCTTGTAAGTTAATATCATTAAATCTTTTGCCAAAGACTCAAGGTGACTTTGTAGTGAAAAAAATAGAAACCGCAAGAAATTTTGTAATAAAAAAATGAAAATAAAAATTAATTGGCATGCTCGACTAGAACAAGGTAAAAAACTGCTGGGTAAAGTGATGTTTTCTACCTTATTCAGGGGTTGAAAACGGTATTTTCTAAGAAGGTAGTAGAATTTTTTTTCCGAAATCGTAGTGTAACAATAAGGTCATTGTTGTTATATTATTAATGACACTCTTTTAGTAGTAGAGGGTAAAAAACAAAATATGATTATTAAAATTATTTTGTTTAAACTAGCACCATTTAAATTCTCTAAGATTTAAAATTTTTTCAGGTAATGCAATAAAATAAAGGAGGTGCTAATACGAAAAATTATCTATGGAGACATGCCGACATTCATGTGCATTTCAAGTTTATGTAGAAATATGGGTTTCCAGATATAAAAGTCGATAATTCCAAGCACTTTTCTGTAAAAACTAGCTAATATTTTTGTAAAATGATATGCTTGACATAAGTTTATTACAGTACCTTGAGCTAGAATAAGTATTAAATTTTTATTTTAAATTTAACCAAAAATATTAACATATTTTTTCAATTTTATAGAAGTATATATCAGCAATCGATAATAATACATTGTTACATGGGTATGGTCGTATATTCTTTAATAACCTAACAATTATAAATATAACATTTTTATAAAATTCTGCACATAAAATGCGGATTTACCAAAAAGGTAGCAAAAGCAGCTTTGTAAAAACGAAACAATATATTTTCTTACGGCGTTAATTTACCAACGATCCAATTCTGGGCCAAGGTCTTGGTGTATGCAAAACCGCAAAATTTCAAGCTAATTTCTTATTGATCAGAAGTTAATTCACCAGATGCAGTTGTTATTCTTTTTTAAGTATGTAAAGTGTATTATTTAAAAATTACCTTGATAAATACTTTACGCAAATCAACTAGATACATTTGTTCTGTACAGAGCAGAGGAAAATTATATTCTGTAAAAGCAAAGTCACCTGGCACGATGTAAGTTAAAATCTAAGGAAATTCAGTGGTGAAGTACTTATAATAAAAAATAGTACGGCATTAACTGCATTGGCGGTACTTGGACATTGTTGACGATTCTAGAAAAAATGGGTTAAACGTCTTAAAATCCGGTGTTTAGTACTTAGATTTTATGGCTTTATGCAAGCCATTGTGGGCTGTTTATTAAAAAAACATAAAACATTCTAAAACCATCAATTCTTGGCTTCATGTCCTGCCAATAACGTATAATTTTAAAATTTCCTTACATTTTTCTAAAGACTTTCGAAGATTATCAATATGTCATAAACGAACAACCAACCGACTCTTATTTTTGTGTAGTATCTTTGTCAGTATTAGGAAAATATTTCATTAAAGTATTATTTTAAGCTAAAATATATTTTTATATTTATTTTTGCTCTTTTAATATCCTTTTAAATATTGGTTTCTAAATATCATTACATTTATAAAAAAATATGAACCTTTAATAAACATGCATATTAAAAGTTAGAAAAAGTAACACAAAGTACCAAGTACTTAGGACTGGTGCCCACCAGGGGACAATCAACACCCACCCAACCAAAAAATTAAAAAAAAAACGTTATATGACTAATTTACAGACATATTTTTAATTAAGCACCCATTTTCCAATGCTCTACTTTTTCTCAAGAGAAACTGCGACATTTTTCTTTATAAAGTCTAACTTCACGGTTCCTTTTGCACATGTTTGCAGATAAAGTTACCTTCTCTCAAAATAACTTCCATTCCTTACTGAATTAGCAGGCTTTGTTCTACAATACTTACTAATTAATTAATATCTTGATACTCTTACTTTGTTTATGAATTCCTAATCGTTAACAAAAGTATCCATTATCCTTATTCCTCTAAATGTATTTAATTGGTAGCCCTTCCATTATAATATTGCGTACAAATTTTGAAAAATCGCATTTCAAAAATTCAGAAATAAAATATGTATGAATACTCCGTAAAGTAACATTTTAATTTTATCAGCCCCTGTATAAAAAGACACAACCATTGGTGGTATACATACAGGTTAACGTTTGTTTACAACAATCAATCAATGTCATTTTTTTTAATCAGATCGAATAAGAATTAAATATTTTCCTTATTACTATTCTTAAAAATGGAAGAACTAAATTCCGAAAGTGACGAAGCAATATTTTACGATGCTATAAGATGCAGAGAGTTCGATATTAATTTCGCCGAGATAGAAAGAGAAGAAACTTTGAAGAATCCCAACTTAGAAATTGCACAACTAAAGTTCCTGCTTACATTACCGGAGTATGCAAATGACGAATCAAAATCGATAAAATTGCTTGAATACATTAAAGAGAACAATATGGCACCTTATTATGAGCTCGTTTGTGACGACCTAAAGTGGATGATTAATAAACAACTTTTAAAGGTAATCTTTATAGGATAGATTCAGGCTATTTATTATTGGATTGTATTGTCTTTATTGATGTAATAAAATATCTATTACTGCTTAAAGATTGGCTAGAAAAAGACTAGGAATATAACACCAGTTGATAGTGTTAAAACAAATGTAATTTTTTAAATGTTGCTTTTTTACTTTTTCTACTCCTGTTTATTAAAACCTAATTACCTAAACATGCTTAACTAAATATTGTACTTATTTTGCTTTTACTTACTGCACGTTATTAATTCATATTTACTTATCGGAGGACCATAGGATTTACCACTGAATTTCATGATTCAGCTTATTTCCTTGGTTATGAGATAAAAAATTAACCAACTATTTGGAACTGAATTATGTACAACATTGAAAAATCCTATAATAATAAATATACTAATTTTAAAGCGTGTACTTCTATCTTAATATTAACTGGCTGTATCTATTTATCCAACTATGAAAATCCTACTGAAAATGCCACACGAATTTACGCCAATTTATTTTGTCCATTTCTTTTTTGGAGATTTCAGCTTCAAGATATTTGTTTATTTGCGACTATTTGATTGGTGGAAGCAGAAACATTTTTTATTTTAAATATGACCAACGGCCTTTTCCCCCAGACCAGCAGATTTAAGCAAATTTAGATTAGGAAAGTATATTGTTGGATAACCGTTCTTGGGATTCCACGTCTAACTGCAAGACTTACTTGAATAACAGAATTTAGAAGTTAATGGAAGGAGAGGGGTTAAAACGAATTAAATATCTTACAGCACTTTGGGATGGTAGGATGATTCCGCTTTGGACTCCGAGAGTTAAAAACACTATTCTTCTGCTCTTTCAGCGGTTGTAACCAGAAAATGCTTTGTAGCTACCAACGCACATTTTTACTTATCGAAGGTCAAAAAGGAAGTGGTGACATCTATTTTTGTCTTGGGACAGTTCACAAAGGCTTAACCAATGGTCAATTTTTGGCAAAAGCCGAAGCCGATTGTTCGGCATCTTTCATAATCTGTCGCTGACGCCGAAGGTCTAATCAACTCAGGAATCTTGGTTCAAAACAATTTTAAAATTATCTATACAGATTCTATTATACTTCTTTTTATATGTTAAAGTGTATTGGTAGTAATTCGAAATTAAATAATATATAAATAAATTTTAGTGAATTATTGTTAAAATATATCAGTCATTATATATGGCACATATCATTGTAATGACCAAGGCTGTATAAGTCTTTAGTTTAGGAATCTGAAAAATATTGTGTGTTCATTAAGACTATTTTTTAAAAAATATTTTTTTTATAATTTCAGTATTAACCTAATTAAGCGTACGTTCATAAAAAGAAAATTGTACATTAAGTCTGCCATCCAGCTTTCTTCTTGCGCGAAGGAATCGTATATCGTTATAAACTTTATTCGTTTCTCTGTTTTCGGCGCTTGGATACAAAACTTGGGGCTTGAGCCAAATCTTGGTCGAAGGCGTCTTTTTGGCCGAATGTGACAGAAGATGAAGTGAAAGCTGAACCTTCGTCCGGACCCTAGTTTAAATACAAATTAAATTACAAGAAACAAAGCATTTAACCTAAGTGAATGCCGTTGCTTATATCAATTATATAAGGTGTACAGAAAGCATCCCTATAAATTAAAGGGATCGCTTTATATGTTACTAGAAGCAGAATAATATTTAGAAACGATAAAAAATGCTGTTAAAATCGTAATGAAATTACAGTTTTGGTTCACCTCTAAAAGCTATTGTTTGATAAAGGGCAAGACGCGAAAATTTTTTTGCAAATTAATACAGTAGAAAAGCAGTTTATTTTGAGCTCAGGAAATAAAATTTAATGTATATTTTTCATTACAAATTAAAGGACCTATACCGGGTGAGCCAGCATGTAACAACTAATTACTTTTTTATTTATTATATTTTTCTTTTTTCACGCACTAAACTTAAAGTTCTTGTTCCTGAAATCGTAAACTAATGATAGTACTACACGATTTTACAATTCATCAGTTATGTCTACTGTAATACGGTAAACTACGTTTATTAGAAAAGTACACAAATAAATCAATTTAAATTTTAGTTCCTATTAACTATTTTTTTTACCAATGTGCTCTTAAATTTTCAGAAGTAAGTTCCGAATTACGCTTTTTATTTTCTATTAGATATCCTACTGATTTAAATTTTTAATCTCAACCATTACCAAATTAACTTTCTAGTGACTGTAATGGGATCTTAATTAATTACTTGGTGTGAAGGATTTTTACTGGTAGTGATAATGAAGATAGTGTTTTAAAATAATGCTGAATCGGCCAATTTTTATTTATAATAAGCGTTAAAAATTATTGTATTTTAATCCAGTTTAACTTTAAACATCACAATAGTTGATTAGATTATTGTATCATTAAAAATATCTTTATTTCCAAGGATATGAAAGACGCAAACGCTACAGCCTTGGAATCATTCGACACTGAAATTGATTACGCCTCCAACAACTTGGGTGTAAATGACGCAAAGGAAGCCTATCTGAATAAAGCTTATTATTTAAGCAAAATAGGCGATAAAGAGAAGACAATAAAAACGCTTAGTCGGGCGTATGCTAATACCGTCGCTTTAGGTTGCAAGTTGGATAACGTGTTTCACTGCATAAGGATCGGCTTATTCTTTAACGATTTGGAGCTAATTAGGAGAAATTTATTGAGGTGCGAAGAACTTATTGATGAAGGAGCTGATTGGCATTATAGAAATTGCTTTAAAATTTATAAAGGTTGGTATTGTTATTAAAGTTTTGTTTAAGCGGCTCATTATGTTACGATAAAAATTTCATTTTAGTAACGCAAATACGCCAAATTTGTGGTCAGCTGATAAAAATTTAAAATAAGATTATTACCTTTAAAAAAACAATTCCATTAATAAAACAAAATCATTTTTTAATCTTCAGCAAAAGCGTTAGTTAGCTAATTGCGTTAGCGCTTTATTTCATTTTTTTTCTCTAATTGATCTGAGCATTGTATAAGGATCGAGTCTATTCTCATATTTTATGTGGTGTAGATGTGTGAGATCGTTTTAAGCCTAGTAATCATGTAAATCTTACTTGCAGCCCTTATCCATAAAAAATGATAAATAGTTCAGAGTATTTAAACCTTTGGTATGGGCCAACCAAGAACAAATTAACATAAAGTTGCGACCGCCAAGAAAAGGTAGTACTAGTCGCCCTTTTTAACATACTAAAAGTCCCTATTGATGCCGTTCACTAAAAGGCCTCATTATGGCTCTGTAACTACAAAACTGTAGGAGATATAAAAAAATGAAAGGGGCCAAAATTAAAGAGCATAAAAAGATGAAATGAATGTATGCTCTTTTTTTTATCTGCAATAGCTTTTAAGATGCATACAAAATAATATGATACAAATATCACATAATCAAATAGCTCCTTAATGTCTTTTACATCAGGTACAGTGGCCTCAAATGTAATTAACTGTGACTCTGCAAAAGAAATAAGGGAAAATTTTATACGAAAATGTATTGGTTAGGACTTTCAAGGTCTTCGTTTAAAAAGAAGCGATAAGATTTTTTATGATCAAAACTTTAATAGTATATCACCAGGAAGCGCAAGATAATCCAACACAGCTTTTTAACAGAATTCTTTGTTCTTTTAACCTGAAGAGACTTTGAAGAAATGTTTTGAGTTTAAACTCGCACCTTTTCCACTTTCAATACTGGATAACGACATTCTTCGTAAAACCAATAAGTCAGCTCTCTTAACATATTTGGACAAAAAATGCCCTGCCATAGACGTTTTACCACCACAGTCAATATTTGTTATACATGGAGGGCATTTACTTCATAGAGTGGTATGGCAATTTCCTGCTACATATGAAGAAATTCTTATACAATACGTTAATTATGTCACTTTTCATTATGGTTCTAATTCAACAATAGTGTTTGATGGGTGTGATATTGAAAACTCTACAAAGTCTCAGGAGCAGCTTCGCCGCACATGGAAATTTTCTTGTATTGACATTACATTTACTGAAAATACTGCAACTATAGTAAGTCAAGAAACATTTTTATCCAGCGTGAAAAACAAGACGTTATTCATCACAACACTTACAAAAAGGCTTGAGGGTGCAGGAATTCGAGTAATACAAGCCGAAGAAGATGCTGATACCGTTTTAGCTGAGACGGCAATCAATTTAGGTAATTCTGTCTCACCAGTGGTTGTAGTTGGTAGTATACTAATTTACAGAGTAGATCGTCAAAAAATATTTATGTTACGGCCAGGCAGATCAGTTAGGCCAAATAAAATCAAAGATATTTTAAATATGCAGGAGAACTTAGGTATACCAAAAGATTATATTTTTTTGCTCATGCCATGTCTGGCTGTGACACTACTTCTGGTTTTTTCAAAAAAGGAAAGATTTTCGCATTTAAACTTTTAAAGAAAGACGCAGGAATGCAAAAAATTGTCTCCGTTTTCCTGAATCCAGCATCAGATAAAAACAACATCATACTATCAGGAGATAAGTTTCTAATGACCTTGTATGGAAAACACTCATTGGCAAAAAATCTAAATGTACTGAGATATTATAAATATAAATCGATCACAACCCGACAAGCTCTTAACGCAAATTTCGAGTAAGCTTTTTTAGCACCCACATCGGAAGCATTAAAATACCAGCATTTTAGAGTGTATTTGCAAATACAAAAATGGATGGGAAATAAAAAAAAATCCCCTAGAATATGGCTGGACTAAAAAAAATAGTTTGTTGACCCCTTTGACAACATCACAACCTGTAGCTCCTGATTTTATATTAACTATGATGTATTGTTCGTGCAAAGCAGGATGTAACAAGCTATGTAGCTGTAAAAAATGAATATTTTTTGTTCAAGTCTATGTGCAAACTGCAATGTTATATCATGTCCTAATTTAGGTGTTCAACTTGATGAAGATTGAAGTTTTATTAATGGTAATTCTGTTTTTTACGTTAAAAAATAAAACATCTTTTTTGTTATGTGTGCAATTTATTTACATTTATTTCTAGGCACTATAAATATTAATGTATACATTATGATATCTCTGTCGCATTTTTAGTATTTTTATCATATTATTTTGTGTGCCTCTTAAAAGCAATTGCAGATAAAAAAATCAGCAAATATTCATTACTTTATAATTTTTATACTGCCCGTTAAAATATTAAAAACATGAAGATACCTACTTGACTGACAAAAATATTTCAAGTAAACTGGATCTTATTGGCGTCCTTCAGGTAGTAATATTTCTTAAACAGTAAGAGTTCATAAAAACATGCGATATTTAGGATTGGCCTTATAGTTACCGATTACCCTGTTTTTTTACATAAAAGAATAATTTTTACTAGAAATACCTATATTATCACGTATTTATTAATTATTAACCAGAAATGTGTGTTCATTCACTCGCTACAACCGAGATTAATGTCAAATTGGTTTTCTTTAAATTAGCATGTTTTCTAGTATAATACGATCGATATCTTTAACTAATTAAAGGTTATTTAAAGGTTGTTAATCCCAAAGATATAATCAGCGAGAATAACTTTAATGTGAATAACAAAACTCTTAACGGCAAGTGACAGTTTATAGGTTCTCACTTCATCATTAACTTGCCTTTTCAATAGAGTACGAAAGAGGTTACTTTCAAAAGAAAATCCACTCATAGACCAAATTGTTAAATCGATATTTTTAATATTATATTAAGGATTAATATATATTTGGCCGTTATATTTAATTAATTTTATAAAATTGTTATTTATTTCATGGTAAGGCCATTTATTCTAACTTATATCATCAATTTTACTTAAAATTGTTTATTTTTGTACATTTTGGCATCCTATTTTTTAAATTTAACTGCTACAGAATAACCCCCATAGTAAGGTTGAAATTGACATGATAATAAAATAGTAAAATTCGTTCTCTGTCGCACAAGTCCCATAATTATTAGGAAAAATAATGACCTGCAAGGTCACCCAATCTTAAAACGAACGACTTTTTTCTTCGGGCCATTTAAACTTGGTAATTTACAAGACCGCTCCTCAAAACATCGAAGATTTAAAAAATCGCATATTAGCAGCATATAGGTCCATATCCAGGCAGACTTTTTGAAATGTGCGTCAAGAATGTGAACAGCGTTTATTTTATTGTTTAGAAGTCAATGGTGAACACTCTGAACAATTTATTAAATAACTTATTCATTGGGTAATGACTTAAATATTAATAATATTTATTTAAACATTCAAATGGGTTTTATTTCACAATATCACAATACCAAGGTCAAATTTAAAAAGTCACACCTAAAAATGTACAGAATAAAAAGCCCTTTAAAATGATGTATCACACCACCCCTCGTCCCATTTACAAATTTTAGGGTGGTAGCCCTGGGGGTAAGGGAGTTTAAGTAGCACCATGAAATTTTTCGTAAAATCCTTTTCCCTCAATAAATTTGTTGACGAAATTCAAAATTCTGTTTATTTTTGCGGATATTATGGGTATAGTAAGTGTTCTTAGGATATATTTGCATTTTCTTACTTTTAACTTAAAACCTTTGGTATGCAATCACTCGAGTCAAATTAAAGCGATCTCTAAGAGGTTAAAGTCATAGTCTTCGATCTTGATGCTCTGTCGTTCACCGACGATGTCTGATTTCTTTAGTTCTGTGTCCTTTTTGGATTCATATTTAAAAATATCTCTAAATAGTACGTACAGTTGGGTTTGTTCTTCTCATAGCTTTTTTATTGACACACCTGCGTCACGAGAGCCCGCAATTTGCTTCTTTACAAAGTCACTAAGCTGACGGTCATATACCTTCGTGCCCAAGGCACATTGTCTGTAAAAATAAGCCACCATTTTAAAACAAACTCTTCAAATATTAAAACGCAAATGTTACCATAAATTCGTAAAATTACAATCGGACATGTCCAAGAACGAAAAACACCGGCAAGATAAGAGTGAAAATTTAACCATTTTTTACTAAAGTAAAAATAAATACTCTTGTAAAATATTATTAAAATTGGATAATAAATACCAGGTGATTACCTTTCCTTGTCACTTATATTCTAGAAATGTATATATTTGATAACTTTCACAATTAATGCTATAATCAATTAGAAGTTTTTTAATCAAGTATGAAATCAATAAATTAAAATCGCAGTAGGTGGACCACGGCACACACTCATATAAGTTGCCGCCTCATTGGCCATTCGTTTTAAGGAGATTGCTTTTACGCTATAATGAAGTATTTGACCGATATGCAACAAATTTAGCGTAACAATTCCGCGTTTCTTCCATACGGCATCTTGGGTCAGTAATTTTTATTGCTGCTATCTTTATTTTGTACTTTTATGTTTACCGGTCCTGGTCAATTTGCTAGGCACGTAAGAACGAACGACCGTGAAATATTATGTCTGAATGGAAAGTTACGGCATTTCTTTGACATCGTCTCTTAAAATTATTACGGTTAATTTCTTGTTTAAGGGTAAAAAATTTAATGTTTTTTTTAAATATTTTATTGATGCAAAACACATTGGTAGGGAACAATTTCTTTAAAAAAATCCGAAAGGTGTGCGTACGAAGATGGTGGTTACCGTTGACCAAATAGGCTATCAATAAGGGTAACCAATATTTTTTATCTTTGTCATTATTGTTAGATTAAAAAAAAAGTTTTACAACTTTTAAAATTGAGAAGAAACCCAACAGCTTTTTCAATATAAGTTCTTTTTTAAATTTTAACATATTTAAGGTAATTTAGAAACAAATCTTGGACCAATTTTTTATTTTATTCCTGTACACTCTGCTTAGTTTCCATTCCTCTAGTGTATTTATTTAAAAGAAAGTAAGAATGGAGCACAGTGGCTAAAATGTAACAGTAACTAGTACTTTAGACCTTAGGATTTGTTAACATTACAAAAATTAACAACAAATTACCTGGTTAATAGGTAACCAATATACATCAAAAGTAATACGGCCGTAGAAAGCTATATTATCCGGTCAGAATAGACACCCTTGTATAAATTCCCAAGAAGCTAAAAATCTACATGTACGTTAGGGATACGATTATAATTAAATCCTACAAAGTCCCCATCGATCCCATGTGTGCAAAACAAAGTTCGCGAAAATGAGTTTTTTGGGTTTATGATAAAAATGCTTAGACAAAAATTTTAGATCATGCTGTTCTCTTAAAAAATTGTCCGTACACCTTTTCCCTTAAAATTTACAATTTCTAAAAAAAAGCGACTTCAAAATTTACAAAAGTTTTCCTATACTATGCACACGTTTCCACGACACCTATGAGGTAGGGTACTTGACGCGGTTTTTTAACGTGGTTTCCCCAGTAGGCCACAGTGAATTTTATTTAATCCTAGTAAAATAAAACGTCTTCTCCTTCAATAAGTTCTTCTTTTTCTTCTTCTCTTTTTCCATCTTCTTCTTCTTTGTCTTCTTCTTTCTGAGTTGATGTAAATTGTTCAAACAGCGATACATCTCTTGCTTAGTCGTTGATGTAACGATCTTCTTCTTTTGGAGATTTAACATTTGAACAAGGCTGGCCTTGATAACTGGTGCATGCTGGTAAAAAAATAAACCAACTTTTTTGCGGCCGCACTTTGAATTACACTTTTTTTGCAGTTGTAAGAAATATTATTAAGGAGCTTCTCTGATGCAGGTGTGTGGAGTGGTTCCAGTACATTATCAATTAGCTTTCAACCCCATTTTTCTAAATTCAGTTGATTGCCACATTTGAACCTGATAATAATGTAGTTGAGCAGAAGTCGAGGTTGGAGGAAGACAAGCTTATTGCACACGTGTATTTCAAGTAAGTTTTGCAAAAGATAAGTAACGTAACTTATCTATGCAAGTAACTTTTTTTGAAGTTTCATATACTATAAGAAGAAACCAAATTCCGTGGGTAATTATAGATTCTGGAGTGGAGTTGATATTTTCAAAAACTTTAGCAGATGTAACTGAAACTTGTTTTTCAAATAATTTAAGAGCTATTGTTTTACACCTCCGGAATATTGCAAAGGTTGTATCACAGCCAGTCATAACATGTAAAAATGAAATGTAATTTTTACATTTAGGATAAGCCGATAAACTCAAATTTGAAAATATTTGCGATAGTTGTTGAGCCAAGCCTGATTTAAAAAATATAAAAAATTCCCAACGGGTGTTCGAGCGGTAAGTAATACCAACAGATCAACATCATCACCAACAACAACATTTACATTAGTTGGATTGAATTGATTAATTGCAGTTTTTATGATTAGTACATCAGCGTCATTGTCAGCTTGCTTAACTAAAATATGTTTAGTGGTAATTTTTTTTAGCATTGTGATGAACCGAGAGTTATTATAAATGTTTGACAAAAATTGCTGTTGGCTTGTTAGGGCTGTCATAAATTGGTGAAAGAGAATATAGAAGATGACGATGTTTTTCCACACGGCGGCGTTGTTCTGAGGTTTTATTATTTTTAGTAGAATTGGTATGGCCATCAAATACGACGGTTGTTTTTTGACCAAAATGTCTGCGTATATACTGAACATATTTATCTGCGATGTTGCTAAATGTATCTTCTCGATCCCAGACTACACGGTGCAATAGCAATGATAAGGAGGGACTGAGTTTCATTTCAGTTCATATTCTTAACATTATCATTTAATTTTAATGTATTAGTCAGGCAGACTAATAGTTTTACTTAAATTATCCGTCCAATGATGTATATAGGCAGCGTAAATGAAATGGTGAATTTTAGGGCAAAAAGTGTAGCGAAAATTTTTGTAGACAATTGCATGATCTACAATTTTGTTCCAGCTATTTTATCATAAAACTAACCGTTTTGCGAAAAAATCTAAAAAACCCATTCTTTTGAACTTTGACCTGTTATAAAATTTTTTGCACACATGAGATCGATAGGAACTTTTCACAATTTTAATATAATGGTATCCTTAACGTACATGTAAATTTTCAGCTTCTTGGAAACTTATACAAGGGTGACCCTATTTTTCGGGCTAACTTGACCAGATAACTAGCATTCTACCAAATTAGCTCAGTACTGGTTAAAAATTATTTGTAAGTCTTTCTAAATTAACTTCATGTCAACAAAGTTACATGCAGCAACGTTTGTGGTTAAGATGGACAAATTTAGACACAACGCATGTCATATTAGCATGCCATCTTGAGGCAAAATTAAAGTAAATTAATGCTGGCTCTTTATCAGCAACATTACATAATAAATTACCAAAAATATGTGTAAATTCAAGATTTTAATAAAAATATGACTAATAATTAAACAGTATATTTAAAAAAAATATCCTCATACCATTCACAAAACTGTGATGATGATGGGAATACCTCCTCTCACAATATTTACTACTAATATCCTGTTACATTCTGGAGAGCAAATTAAAATCTCCTTATGGAGATACACTTCTATATAGCTAGCAATAAAAAAATAGTTTAAGGACTATTTTTTCTATTTAATATATCAAACCTGATGAACAAGTTATGCAATAAGCTTATCGACAACAGACTCAGAGCTCCAACCCATTTCTTTTTGTTGTATTAAAATATGTTAGCAGTTATCTTTTGCAATTAAAAAACATTTTATGATTTCTTATTATATAATAACGTAAATTGAGTTTTTATTACTAATATTTTTGATCTTCGTAATTTTAAAGTAGGAAAATTAAAAAATATATTTTTTAAAGTTTTGTATAATATTTTTTAGGTCTGTATTCAATAGCAATTCGAGATTTTACAACCGCAAGCGAGGTTTTTACGAGCGCTATTGCCACCTTCGTCTGTACTGAACTTATTTCTTTTAACGTCTTCATAAAATATACGATCATATCTGCCATGTTGGAACTGAAAAGATGCGACTTGAAATCAAAGATAATTACAAACCCAGACGTGCTTCAGGCACTACATTACAACCCGCTACTTAAAGAGTTCGTGTTTTCCTTATATAAATGCGAATATAAAGATTTTTTTCAAAAACTAGCGGAAATAGAAACTCTTATGAAAAAAGATATGCTTTTGTATCCCCACTATCAATATTATGTCAGAGAAATGAAAATTAAGGCCTACGATCAGTTGTTAAGAACTTATATTTCATTGAATATATCGTACATGGCAGAACAGTTTGGTGTTACCGAAGAATATATAGAAGACGATATCAGTAGATTTATTGCTGCCAAAAGACTAAACTACAAAATTGATAAAGTTAGTGGGAAGATTATTAATATTCAAGAAGATATGAGAGGTCAAAGGTTTGACAGTGTAGTAAAGTATGGTGATGTGCTTCTGAATAGGGTGCATAAATTAAGTAGAGTTATTAATATTTAAAATTATACATTAAAAGCTATACACAAAAATTTGTTGTATTTTTTAATTCAAGTACGTTTTACGTCTAAAATTTAAGTACTCGTACTAATAGTCCGGGAGGCCATCGCAAAAAAACCTAGGCAATAAGAGATACGCATAAAACATTTTTTTTATATTACTATGAAGTATAGTTTGTTTAAAGCCGCACTGCTGCCTCAGCTCAGCGGGTTCAAATTTCATGTTTTTTACCTTAAAAAATCGTGAAAAATCGTTTTTTTAATAAACTTGAAAACTATTGATTTAACGAAAAAAAGTATATAATCAAAATTATTGGTCTAATAAAACTACGTCATTTTTTTTATGGATCTTTGTGTAGCCTTTTTAGGTTTTAAGATACTAACGATTTATATTTAAAATAAAAACTCAAATATCTTAAAAACTAAAAGAGTTACAAAAAAATGTTAAAAACAAAAAACATGCCTTTTAGTAAGCTCCATAAAAAAGGGTTTATATACATTTTTAATTAAATAAGTAATAAAGCAGATATAAGCAAAAAAGTGATTTTGGTCATTAAAAATTTCGCTAATAACAATATTTTTTTTAGTACAAGTAAGTATACTAGCTTCGATCCATCTAAAAATGAATTCAAAATGTTCTATTTATTAAATAAAACAAACTAATACACATGTGCTTTAAGGCAATGGGGGATAACCTGGTGGCACGGATATTTTATTTATTTGTCCAATAACTGCACCATTTTGATCCACTTGAAACTTTAACTAAAATAAAATTTAATTATTATTTTACTGAAAAACATAATAAGTGCCTCCTCTATCTGGGTGTTAGATACCTTGCAGGACGCTTAACATTTCTTGATCTTATATGCTACTATGTGTATAGCTCATCGTTTAAATATTTTTATTATTAATTTAAATAATAATATTAATTATATTAAAGACAGTTACTAGTTCAGAATAATCTTGAGAAAATTTTAATCATATCTTTACATGAATTTTTTTTAGAAATGTTAAGCGTCCTGTCAGTTTGTTTGATAGTTTGCAAAGGCTTACCGCCTAAGTATCTATTTATCATGAATGTTACTTAAAACTTTACATCAAAAAGAAGATAAAATTAATAAAATAAAATCAATTTTCATTTTATTAAAAACTTTAAAATTAAATTATATTTTCTGTAACAAAATTAATATTTTATTACTACATGTAAAAAAGTATTTTCCAATTAAACGATTATACCAACCAAAATTAAATAAATACGTTTTAAAATAAATCATAAATCGCCAAATTTTTTAAACACTCTAAGGCAACATCGAAACTACTTGCTCTAGATAAATATAGATCATGGCGTGCTTTTATGCCGGTCATTAATGCTACGGTTTACCGAAGAGGTTGAACTGCGCAGGTGAACTTTATGTCTTAGCGTGTATGGGACAATGTAGTACGTCGGAGAGGTCTTTAGTTCGTTTTTCCATGAAATCGATTAAAAACGATGACGCAGTGGCTTTCATAGTACTTATATTAATCTTGAAAACCTGCGTAGCGTACCCGAGTTCATGCACACACGCATAGGTTCACCACACGGTTTCACTTAAAAAAAAGATTTTCGATCTTGCTCCGGTTGCCTGCGCAAGTTAAAAAACTGCACAAGCCCATTCTAATACACGCTTCGGTCTCCCTGCGCAGACACACCTGCACAGGGAGTCCTTTTCGATAGACCTTAGCGCGTATGGCCGGCATTACTCTTGCTCATTATTTAATGTTACAGGGTCATAGGAAGAGCGCTCATTGGATTAGATTGTTAAAATATAATCTTGAGCATATACTACTGGAGAAGGTGCTCAATGTGGTGAAATCGTGACGAAAGCAAAAAACATAGCTATGGAGAATGCAATTGCTATCTTTCTCGTATCTTTCACGTAACTAGTTTACGCGCAAACAGGTTATTCGTGGTAGTCAATCTCCCGCAAGTTGCAAGAGAAATAGCAATTGCATCCTCTACAGGTATCCCTATGTACTTCATTTCGATTTCAGCACATTGTACACCTTATCCAGTAGTATATGCTCTAAGGATATAATAGACAAAAAACCGCATTGTTTTTTTATTTAGTAAAAGCACAAATTTAATAAAGAAAAATGGCATCAGAAAATCTTTAAAACCTAAAGAAAATATAATACATCAGTAGCTACTTATTTTATTCAAAAAAATTCATAGAACTTAATCATAGCATTCATAACTGTATTTTTCATAATTTATATTGCATTTCTTTGCAGCAAATACAAATGAACGTGGTGATACAATAGCCATTTTTATTGACAAACTCGATTTATCTAATATGAACTGATATGTCATAGATTGTTTTATTGGCCAACATTTTAATAGTACTTTAAAAACGAATTTAGATCATATGAAATGGTTCTAATTTAACCAATAAAAATGTTACATATGTTGTAAACGGTATAGTAAAATATTAAAAAAAAAACATTTAAGCATTTCTTTGGGATACTTTATAAATTTCTGAGATAGTTACTTATATACTAAAATGTATTATGGTATTTTTCACAATTTTCTTAGGAATTTTATCAACAAATATGCATGGGAATCGCAGTACCTGTTAGAGATACATATTAGGTTAAATTAGGAAAAAGTTGTTTTTTTTGAAGCTTATTTACATGCCGTTTAGAAACCTAAAATTTTCATGGCCTGCTAAGTAATTTGGAAAAAACGTGAATTTGACAATATTTTATCTATTTTTCTGACTTCCTTTAAAGATATATTAAAAAACTAATATCACTTTTTCATTGACACTTTTAAGGTAGGGTAGTACCTGATGGTATTTTTAGATTTTATATCCGACCTCTCGTTTTCAAGAGACCATCATCAACTTTATTTTTTTACATGGCCCGAAAAAAAGTACACCCTTTATCTGATTCCATTTTTTATTACAAATTTAACGATGTATCACATGCCATATTTTTTTAGTTAAAAAAATTGCATTTTTTTTCTTTTTTTAAAGGTATTTTTAAGTAGGCGTTGCAAACAAATGCTTTGACGTAAATACCTGTCACCGAGTCTGTCACATACTATTTAATATCATGTCGTTGCTGTTACCCTGTTTGTCAAGTTGTTGTTTTTAGAGTAATTGTCGTTATTGTTACCGTTGTCATTATTATTGTTTATTGTTGAATATAACGTGCTACATTTTGTGCCACAAAAATACTGTAAATACAGCAGCAGTATGTTAATTCATATCCAAAAAGAAAGCAGCCATGTAAGTCCATTTTCTTACAGCTGGCTCAAAATTTGAAAACTATGGTTCATTTTAAAAGTCTGTTTTATCTCGAAAAAAAGAAATCTTTAGAAGAAACCCAAAATAATGTTTAACAAGCAGTTGTTAAGGGCTCTGAGATATCAATCCCCAGCTCAATTTATTTTGCGTAAAAATAGATATCACCCCTATAAATTTAGGATTTGCCAAGGACTTAAACCAGGGGATTTCGAACGGCGCCGGCATTTTTGCGAGTGGTATAAAAGCTCGTGTAAAGAAAATTTAAATTTTCCTTAAAAAATAATATGGTCCGACGAAAGTATGGTCACTAATAATGGTATCTTTAACCATCGCAATACGCATTACTGGGCTCAACAAAATCTGCTTGTTAAGAAAATATTAAGAGATCAAGAACGTTTTGGGTTTAATATGTTGTGTGGAATTTTAGGAACTAAAATACTGGTAACTATTAAATTAAACAGTGGAAGGTGGCAACCCTAACTCAAAGGAACATAAATTGATATGAACTATTACTTTACTTATTAAAGCAATAGAAATGAAAAAAGCTAAGAAAAGCTATTTTACTTGAAACAGCAAAAAGTTATCGCCATATAAGTAAAACCACTCGTGCACAACTAGGATATTAGTGATATAAATAGAAATAAATACCGTATAATAACCTAGGTGGCCAATAACGTATAAGAAGCAATCGGCAAGGACTGGTTTTATTGCTATTTACTATCTGAGAATAAATTTATTTTAGGTCTTTTTCTTAGGTCTATTTAATTAGAGTTGCAAAATATTTAATTTATTTAAAAATTATCACAAAGTTTTTTTTCTTACAATATAATTTTTTTATATTAGAGAAAGTTATCTCAGTAGCTTTACGACCAGTTGTAGGACCTATAAGCAAAATCGTTTGATGAGCCCAAAATCAAGGAGCTGGAAATTAGTTTGATGTTTGTCTCTCACCGAAATATCTATCTATACATTTTTTTAACAAAAATTGTAGCTAAGATCACAATCTACAATTTTTATATATAACTTTTTTTATATTTTTAGAATTAAGAAAGTTTTAATTTAAAGAATTAAAAATCATAAACATTTGCTATTTTTGGAAACCTCAGGTCACATCTCCTGGAGAAATTTTTTTGATATAAAAGACTAATGTTTTTAACAATCTATTTGCAGAATTTTATTGCCCGACGGGTTAACTCTGACCCTAATGTGTATATTGACTGGGCTAGTAGTATATTTTATCCCTAGCTGCAAAGTTCCACACTCTTAAAAACAAGGCTTAAAGTATACCATAAAATTACAGTTCATCAATACACTCTTATAGATGACCACGAACGTAGGTAACTTTAAATATTGAAAAATCACTGTCATAGTTATCTCTATCTAATCTAAAGAAAAGAGATAAGAACCAGCCTCATCTGAGATCAAGAAAGCTGTAACGAACTGTGTTTTTCCCCTTAAAAAGTTTCTTTTCTTTTTAATTAAAATAAATTTATGTTAAATAGATATATAAAACATATTTTTATCTGATCAAATCCATCAAAATTATCTATCAATTATAATTTTGTAACTTTGTATTAATCTATAGATTGGTACATTAAAAGTAGATTATGGTGAAATATCAATATCTTAATTTTGGCGTACATTATTTTGGTCACGTAATTAGTAGAACGAACTTCTAGGTGTTTTTTGTTATAACCATTATAGCTTATCAGGAATACGTGCAAACGGGGGACTGCTACCCATGAAAATGGCCGAAACACTTCTTTTTTGTCCCAAAACTTTATTTTCAGGAAATTAATCTTTTAAACGCTTTTAATAATATGTGCATGAAGATTCGTATAGGTTTAACTGTTAAATAATATTTTTACATTGCCATGCAATAAAATTAGTCAAAACAAGTCATTTAGACCAAGAAAGGTTGTTAGATGTACGGGATGGCCGTCATGTTTTTGCTGGAAATTCATTAGAAAGATGTGTATTACAAGAATCGAGATATGCTTCCTTTCAGAAAGGTCCGGAACATTTGTTTAAAAGACAAGATATGAAAAAAAATCGTTAGTCGTAGAAAGGAATTTTAGGGCGACAGGTATGAAATCGCAAAATGTATAACGCTTGTGGCAAAATAGCAACTAAAAAAAAGAACAAGGCAAAAATAGTATATTATTTTATATGGAGGTAAAGTAATACTTTTCATGGCAAGTTCGTGTTTAACAGCCGAACGGAGTGAGGCTGGTAATAGAGGGCAAGCTATTAAAAGCAACTTTTCCCTCAAATAAAATATGCCGTTTTTCTCTTCAAACGTCGACAAATTAATGCAAAATCATCTCTTTTTAATAGTAATAATTATTAAAAATAAGTGGGTTCGCAAGGCGGCTTAGACCGGGTCGGTAAATAGTTGCTATTTGGTTAGGTTAGGTTTAAAATGAGTGGACTTTTTACGCGTTCCACCGCGACCGCTCGGTCTATTGTGGCTCACACCCTTTTATATTTGTCACAATAGGATTAAACTTCTAATGAATTCAATATCAGATTGGGAAAGACTTCTTACCTCTCCTCTTACTCGTGTCGCTACTGGACACGAGCACAATATGTGTTCTGGTGTCCCTGTCTCCTGGAAAGTATGACAAGCAGACGCTTAGATGTGTCATGACCTCCTCTCCCGGTATAGTGACGTGAGTAGCTGTCCTTTTTTTCTTTTTTATAAGGAAAAAAATTCTACTTGCGTGCGCAAAGTACTTACTTTGCGCACTCAAATGAGTGCGCAAAGTTTGACTTTGCGCACGCATTTTCGTTCTGCATATTTGCCGTATTAATGGTCGATTTTTTAATGTATTAATAACTTCTGGATGAAATAATATTAAAAAAAGGGTTCTACATATTATTTTATTGTGCTTTATTAAATTTTAGATACATTTGCCGCTTAGTAAATATCCCATGTCAATTTTCTTTATTATCATTTTAATATTTTTCCATGCACCATGTATTTCATAGACACCATGCTAAACAATAAAAAATCAAAGAATTTTTCTTGTTGCTGCAGCAACCAAGTCCAAACATTGTCTAATGTCACGGAAGCATCAGAAAATTTGGTAAAAAGTTTAAAATAAGTTTCTAAGAATGGAGGAATAATTGCCAGACGATGTTTTAAAAGCCGCAAGTTTGGCCAACTTAGAGCTCCTGCCGGCAAAATCAAAAGAAAAGTACGAGAAACAGTATAATTCATTTGAAACATGGTGTGAAGAAAAAGGCGTTAGAGCTTTGAAAGAGGAGGTATTTTTAGCCTATTTTCTCAAATTAAGCAAGTAATTTAGTCCAAATACTTTATGGTCGAAATACTCCATACTGAAAAGTGTTTTAAAGATCAAGAAAAATGTAGATATCGGCAAGTTTTATAAGTTAGCAGCATTTATTATGAAACAAAATATAGGCATTCGGCCAAAAAAGTCATGGATTTTTTCAATAGAAGAAATATCTACATTTATTAATGAAGCACCTGATGAAATATATCTTTTAATAAAAATTGCGACCATTTTCGGACTTGCTGGCGCCTGCAGACGAGAAGAACTCGCAAAAAATGAAAGCAACGATCCGACACATTTGAAGGACAAAGGCAACCTAATTTTTGTGTAAGATTCTCAGACGCAAAAAAGCTATACCTCAGTAGCTTTCGATCCTGTCTGAAGAGATCAACGAGGTAAAGATATTTGAATTCTGTATATCCGGAACGTATACAAGTTCGCATTGACGGCCTACCGAAATTAACACATCTAACAGGGGTTTTTCAGTCATACATTTCAAAAGGGGAATTTGCCCACAACAATGCGTTGGTATCAATACAGTTGGGAAGATGCCTTCTGAGATAGCAGCATTTTTAAAGTTGCCGAATACAGAGCTATATACCGGCCACAGCTTCCAGAGATCTTCTGCAACGTTACTTGCAAATTCCGGAAAAGGACAGGAAATCGACAACAGTAGCCGAGGGATACATTGAATAATCAGCAGGCTACAAAAAGGGGTTAAGTAAAAAAAAATAAACTGCAACAAGCCAAAAACTCTCAAGAAGCCAGATGAAATGTCCTGTTCCACAGACGCTGTTCAATCAGCTTAAACACAAGATTTCGTCTTAACATCGAGCAGTGAACCCATTATCGACGTTCCTAAGAAATCATTTGAAATCGGCCATAAACCTTCAACATGTAACTTATTGTACTTTTAACATTAATATTGTTAATAATAATTAATAATAGTTTTTTTTGTATAATCAATTAAAATAAAAATTTAATTATTTACTTTGGATTTTTAATTTTTACTGAAATATCCGTATATTTCTAATAATCACATCTTTAATAAAACGCTCGTAGAAAAAGTATTCGCAAGTAGAAAAAGTATTGTTCGTAATACTTGCGCAAAGTGACTTTTCCGCACTTAAAGCTTATCCGAACTCCGCTTTGCGTCGTTCGTCTAACTGCTTTGGCTTGCGGAAAAGTATCCCTTTGCGCACTTATTAGGAAAATAACTATATCTGTGAAAATACTTTAAAATCTGTCAACTTTTGTGACATAACACCTTTGCATACTATTTGCAGCACCTCTCAAGCATCTGCAAATTTGCAAACAACTTACGGTTGCAATACTTAGAAAATTGTTTTTCTAATAAGAATTATTGAAGTTACACCTGCAACTAGCGACTTGCGCCTGCGAGTTTACTTTGCAGACGTAAAGTAAATCCGCTTTTAATTTGACTTTCCGTGTTATTCGTTAAGAAAATTAGATAATTGTCTAGAAAGTTGCGACAACCCCGATTTTGACCAGTTTCGGATAAAGGGGGTTTTTGGGGCGCTGATCACGAATCTGAAAAAATATATATATTTAGTCGGAAGCGTTTCGTTTTTGAAATATCCATCATTAAACTTGAAAATCAAACAAACCTCATTTTCACCATCACATCTTCTTTTTGTATACATTTCTTGATTTTTACAGTAAAATGGCACGCAATATTTTGTAAACAACTTTTAAAACCTTTTGTTTTTATTTATTTTACACCTTTTTTTTTTTCATTAAATTGCAAAGCTTTCAGATGTCGTAGCTATGTTTGCTGAAAAAATTTTGTGTTTACATGGTTACGGCGTTTAAATGTGAAAGCTTAAAATAAATATGAAAACAAGTTTTTAGAAGATGTTTATAAAATATTGTGTGAAATTTAGGTAAAAATGAGAAACTGTGTGCAAAAAGAAGGAGGAATAAGGAAAAAGAGGTTTGTTTTTTTTTCAAGTTTGATGATGGATCTCTCGAAAACGTTTCGTTTTCGAGATATCCATCATCAAACCATATACCAAAATTGGTTAAAATCGGCGTTGTCGTAACTATTTAGAGAATTATTAAAGATTTTACATCAAATTGCCTTTAAAATAAGTATAACATTGATTTTCACTTACTGTAGTTACATGGAAATACCATTATAAGACTAATCGTAGTACATTGTTTAATTTTACATAATCTTTAAGTTATTGCAACTAATAGCAACTTGCCTTTTTTGGTTTTTATTTTATTTTTTTATAGATTTGAGAGCTACATTTTTCTTTTTTTTTTTTCATATTGTACACTCGGTTAAGATGTATATTTTGGTGAGCACAAATTATAATTATTCTTTTCATTTCAGGGTATTTGTCCTGCAAATAGACTGAGGTTAATACCTGGAGTTTTTGAAACTTCCAGCCAGTCCAGGGTATGCTCTCCCCAATTTTCTGACATACATGGTGACATGAGCTACCTTCAAAGGCAGGGAAAACGAAGAAGTTGGCATGTACATCCAAATCAGGTAAGAATTAAATTTTATGTTTAACGTATTAAGCTATAACAATGTGATATTTGTTTCTGCTAAGTTTATGAAAATTGTTGTAATTATTCATTTTGAATCTTAAAGTTATTTAGCTAGAGAACTCAGCTCCTAAGACAATGTCTATTTAAAATCTTAAAGGAATTTTTAATATCATATTACTTCAAAAAAATATTTAAAAAAAACCTACATGAACTAAAAAGGTTTTAGAATGAAATTTTATAGCCTCAAAACTAATTTCAGTAGTAAGAATTGTAATGTATTTATAAAATTTTGTTTAATATTTAAACCAAACAAATATCAAGTATTATTTTTAAATATAATACTTTTTTGGAAAATGCAATATTATAAAAGTAATTGTCTTGAAAGTTGCTCCCACTCCGATTTTGATCAAATTTGGTATATGGGTTTTTTTGGAGTGCTGATCACGAATGTAAAAAAAATCGGCAACGTGTCGTTTATGAAATATTCATTATCAAAGTTGAAAATCAAACTAATCTTATTTTACAATATTTCTCCTTCTTTTTGCACAGAATTCTTGATTTTTACACTAAATTGGCACATAGTATTTTAAAAACATGTTTTTATATTTATTTTATAGCTTTTTACCATTTAACTGCAGCCTACAAACGCCGCAACCATGTATACACTAAGGAATTATTCAGCAAACATGGCCGCCACGTTTGAAAATGAAGTTTCACAGTTTAATGAAAAAAAAATGGTGTAAAATAAACATAAAAAATGGTTTTTAAGGGTGTTTATAAAATACTATGTGCCAATTTAGTGTAAAAATCATAAATTGTGTGCAAAAAGAATGGGGGAATATAGTGAAAATGAAGTTAGTTTGATTTTCAAATTTGATGATAAATATCTCGAAAACGAAAAGTTACCGAAATTTCAGATTTGTGATCAGCGCCCCAAAAAAAAAACCAGAATACCAAATTTGGTTAAAATCGGAGTGTAGGCAACTTTCGAGACAATTACCAACATAAATAACAAAAAATTGAAAGTGTTTTAAAAACTTTTCTTGCTACCACAAAAAATTGTAGATAAAAATCTGATCAAAAGCAAATCCTCGTTTTTTTTCACAATATCATCGAGGCGGGACTGACAGTTTGACGTGGAATTCGTACTACACACAATAGCGTTGTTTTAATTAAAAGTTTCTATCACTGAGTTTGCTTGCTGCTTCAGGGTGTTTAAAAAATTTGAGAAACAGAGCAGCATTGATTTTTTTTTTGTTAAAATTTAAGTAGGTACCTATAAAAATTACAATTATTTATTTAAGTAATCAAACTTGTAATCTAAATAGTAATTAATACACTTTTAACTTTTGGACGTAACAATTACCAAATCAATAAATGCAACAATACCCATATTGCCAAGACATAAATAATGTTGTATACCCTCAAGCCGTAATTTAAAAACTGCAATATTACCTAATCGACGACAAAATGACTAAAATTAGTATCCCACTAGGGGGCGTTAAAGCTGCAAATAGAATTACCCCGAGGCTTAGACTTCCTGTAATTTAAGAAACCACTGAGCATGTAAGCGGTTATTTAATGTCAATTGAAGGATTAATACGTTCTCACCTTTATGCATTTATTACTAGTATTCCATATCATTACTGAGATAAAAGGTATGTTTATTTTGAAATAAGTAAATAGGTAGTATGCGCAATAGTATACTTTTCAGCTTTGGGGTGTATTATGTTTGTAAATTACTAATTTTATTATTGCAATATCTTAATTTAACACGCCGCCGTGGTTTAAGACAAATAACTTTATTAAATCTGCCGTGGTTTATTGCCTTATAACAGAAACATTATTATATTCAATTTCATATAGTAATACAACTATTAATAATCAATAATACAATTTAAATAATTATGTTTATACCAAACATAAGAATCAAAACGTATTACTATAGTAAATCTAAGCTGATATTAAAGTTAGATATCCTTATATTTTTTTTAATAAAATAAATTTAATTTGTACAAATGTAGACACAAAATGGTGGCGCAGTTTAATGGTGGTGCAATTTATTGGTGGCGCAATTTGATGGTTGTATTAACGGGGTACTGAGAAAACTGCAAGATTTGGGGCTTCTCTAAAAGAGCAAAATTCTGTTTTTGAATAAAATTCCCCTTGGAAAGACAAAAAAAATTTTTTTAAAAAACAAATTTTTAAATTTTTTGTCCCTTAAAATTTTTAAAAAAACCTTAAAAACTCGGATTTATTTTGGAAATTTTAAACAAGGGCGTTTTTTTACATTTTTTTGTTGTTTTTGGGCCCAAAAATTTATTTTTCCGGTTATTTTTTAGCCCTTAAAGAAAAATTCTTTTTGTAGATTTTTAAAAAAAAAAAAAAAAAAAGGGTGCCTACCATGTTATTTAGGCTTAAAAATTTATTTCTGGTTTTAAGGGTTTTGGGTTTAAAAATTTTATTGCTCAAAAATCAACATTATTGTGCAATGTCCGCCAAAATTAAATTCCTTTTCTGAAAACCACACTTTATACGGGCAAGTCAATATATATATATATATATATATATATATTATATATATATATATTTATATATATATATATATATATATATATATATATAATTGCTCGTTTTAATGTTTTCTTCGTTGTCGTTTGCAAGATATTATATAACAAAATTTTACTTTAAAAATATACCATATAATATTCACATTTATAATGTTTCTTTAATACATGCTGAAAATTTGGGGTTTTCGACCCTCACGAGTCGATCCGCATTTCCAAATTTCGGAATACCAAAAAAATTCCAAACATCTCTATGTCGCACCCTGTTTATTTAAAAGGCACACTCAATAACGTAAAATGTCATTCTAAATTAATAAGGTTTTATGAACATTTTTTAAACTAGCATCCTAAAGGATCGGTGTCCTGCCGTCAATTGACAGCAGCCGATCGTTTGCGCTTTAAAAATACTCTTAAAAAACATTGGGCTCCGAATTTAAAAAATTATCGATAACCTCGTATCTCAAATTTAGGACATACTGTATATATTGTTTATTCTTCGAGTTTTTCGGTCGTTTTTAAAATAAAAATTAATATTTTTTGACCTTTCGGTTTATTTCGGTTATTTAGTTAAACCATCTTCAAATTATTTAAAAATATTTCTTGGGATCACTTACCAATTGTGTTAAAATTACAAATACTGAATAGAATTTTTACTACATAGTTGGTAAGTGTTTACTTAAATTATTTAAATAATTCTTATATTTTAATTTATTTTATTTAACAAATACAAAAAATATTAGATATTTTGAAGGTGGTTTAACTAAATAAACCGAAACGTTAATAAAACATAGTTTTTATTTCAAAAAAGCGAAAAACCCAAAGACTAAACGGTGTTTTCTTGTTTCGTACGCTTCAGAAATTTACCTGAAATATTCTCGGTTTGAACACTAAATTATTTAACCAAGTTTATGCTTCTCGTTTCGTAAACCGACCATTGTGACGATCCAAGTAGCCAATCAAATAAATACCATATTGAAAATTATTAAAATTTTGTTAATAACTTCTACATAGGGATAATTTAGACAAATTTAAAAGCCCTTAGTTCTGGTCGGTCATAATTAGTTCTGGTTAGTTAAAACGACTTTTTATTTTCCCCAATTATATTTCAGACGTAATAAATTACTAAAAGTAAGAACAGTAAACTTTTCTATTTAGGTAGATAGTTAAAACATATATTGTTAGATTATCTTAATATCGCTATTATCCAAATAAATATTTTATATCTCTGCGTCTTATATGTGAGCAATAAATATTTTGATATTTAGTTATAAAAGTAGTTTTATCATATTTTATAAAGCATCAGAAACAGAAACCTACATCAGTTTTTAGTGTACGAAACGAGATGTCGGAAACTGAATAATTAATTTTGTGTACAAAGTAAGAATATTTAGGGAAATTTTTGAGGTGTACGAAATAAAGTATAATTTATTGTTTTAAACGGTCAAGAAAACATAATCCAATTATATACTGTATAAATATTTCTTTTATAGAAAAGAGCGCGACAAAAAATGCTTGATTTGAGCATATTTAGAAAAAAATAACTGTTTTTGATTTATTGATTTCATTAGTAGGGTTAGGTTAGGTTAGGTTAAAAGTGAGTGGACTTTTTACGCCCACCACCGCGACCGCTCGGTCTATTGTGGGTCACACCTATTTATATTTCTCCCAATAGGATCAGACCTTTAATGAATCCGATATCAAATTGGAAGAGAGTTCTTACAATTCCCCTTACTCGTACCGCTACCGGACACGAGCACAATATCTGTTCTGGTGTCCCTGTCTCCTGGAAAGTATGACGAGTAGACGATTATATCAGTCATGCCCTTCTCACCTGGTATAGTGACGTGGGTAGCTACCATGTCCTTGTTACAGGAACCAGATGTACCTTCTGAGACCGTATCTCCGGCCTTTCCCTATGAAAACGGTTCTATCCGCTTTCTGTTTACAGCCAGGGAACCCTGTTCCCTACAAAAGCGGTTCTGTCCGCTTTCTATTTGGATTCAGGGATCCCTTCCTAAGCACCTGCTTGTTCAGGATAGATTAGCCCTTCCCGGTGACTTCAGGGGCACCTTTCGAAACGGATTCACCCATTTCGGTTGGCGCACTCTTGTCTGCTTGTGACTTGTTATTTTTTTCCTATGAAAGCGGTTCTGTTTGGAGCTAGGGAAGAAACGGCTGCAGAGCCCCGCATTACCGCAGTAAATCTAAGAACACAGTAATAAGGCTAGATACTCTGAGTGGTCGCCCTGTATCTCAGAGGCACCGTTGGAGACATTCACTCATCAGCACGGTATGCTAACATCTTGAGTTAAGCCTTGTGTTCGTCTTAGCTTCGGATCCCGCCCCATACGCTAGCGACTGGAGTTGCTGATAACCGGCAACTCCAAAGATCCTACTGGGCCCAACCACGACAATGACGTACCAACACAGCGGTGGGTGATGATTAGTAGAGACTCGCGCTGTAACATTTTTATTTTATAAAATCCCACGAAAACGGTTAAGCATCAAATATTTTAAATCCTAAAGTAGATTTACAATAAAACTGTCTTTAATTAATATAAAATTTACAAATTTAGACTAGTTGTTTTATCATGATCAATTTTCCACAATATTAAATCTTAACACCTTGTATAAAAGCGCAGTAACAAAATCGAAATAGAGTATACGTGCACCCAAGCCCTTCGTTCATGTCGGCTGCTGATAACTCCCATTAAACTTGCAGCGAATCCAGACAATTTAGCCCCAGCCAACCGGGAGCGGCGCAGGGAAAGACCGAAACGTTGCATCGGTTTTGACCTTGTCTCCCGGTTTCCCTAGCAGCTTACCATTTTCATCTCAGCACTATTCGCGGCTGGTAGCGCGACACCTGTTTCGCCAATTTTCGATTGTCAAAACTGGCTTATTGGATTTTAACTTGAAAAAGACATGTCGTGGTTTGCTTAAAAATTTATCAGACTTTTTTGTGATTAAACAATTAGTGTTTTAGAACCATATTGTTTTGCCTAGCAAACGTAAGTCTGTAATTTTAATGTAGTATCTTGCCCCTGTAAATAATTTTTTTTAATGTAACACCTAAAAACTCATGGTCTTTGTTAAACCATAAAGGAAAACAAAAATTCTAATATATTTTTTTTTATAAATTTGTAAGATACGGGTACATGGAATAAAATACTAATTAGATGGAGCTAATTAGGCAGATACGTAGTAAAAGACCTGAAGATAGATAACTCTAATAAAATTAAAAGATAAAAGTAGAACATTATACTTTAATAAAATGTAATCTATATCAACCCAATTAAATTTTTTGCTGTGACATCAACAAAGCTAGTTTTAATGATTTTTTTTTCTGTGACAGGAAAAAAAGAGTACTTTTTTTCCGGATATATGTACATATACAGGGTATCCCAGCATATGTGGACAATCTCTCGAAATCTAATAGAAAACCTAAAAATATTATAACAAGTTCCCATAAACTTTTTTCCTACGAGCCTTCCCTATGGAGATACAGGTACATAACGGATGCCCCTGGAAGTATTCGTTTTTTTTTTTTTAATAACTTTTAAAATACTGGGCGTAATTTAATATATTTTTTTAATATGGCTCAACAATATTATTTTTGGATAGCTTTAACCTTAAAATAAAAAAAAGGTATTCTTGATTGACCTCGATAAAATCAACTGTTTACGAGAAATAAAATATCATGGTTGGTAATTTTTTTTACATTATACAAGGTTTTTTTCTAATTGTACGTCAATATTTAAGCAGACAATTTTTGGGTTCATTTTAGGAAAAAAACTTTACATGAACGTCTGTCCTAAACGTCTTAACTTTTGAAATACAGGGTGGTAAAATTTTTAAAAAACAATCATTTATTATTAATATCTGTAATACCACTTTACATGTTTTAATGAAATTTGGCATACATATACTATGTATCAAGAAGCATTTTTTAGTGCATCACATTTTTTATTTATTTGCACCAGTGGCGCTCGTACAGAATTTGACCTGCCTATTTTTGCAAATAAAAAAAATGTGGTACACTAAAAATGCTTCTTGATACATAGTACATGTATGCCAAATTTTATTAAAATATCTAATGTGGTATTACAGATATTAATAATAAATGATTTATTTTTGAAAACTTTACCACCCTATATCTCAAAAGTTAAGACGTTAAGGACATACTTTTATATGAAGTTTTCTTCTTAAAATGGACCCAAAAATTGATTCCCTAAATATTGACGAAAACACCCTGTATAATGTAAAAAAAAATACCAACCATGATATTTTATTTCTCGTAAACAGTTGATTTTATCAATGTCAATCAGGAATACCTTTTTTTAGTTTAAGGTTAAAGCTATCAAAAATAATATGGTTGAGCCTTTATCATAAAGGGTGTTAAAAAAATTGCTATTATTGTGACAGAGCTAGTCCGTCCCTGGCAAACTAAATAAGCCAAATATGATTTAATGACTTCATTTTAAGAAGACTTATCTAGTAACCATCATATTAAAAATATTAAATTACGCCTAGTTTCGAATTATAGTTTGAAGTACGAAAATATTAAATTTTACATGAAAATCCATACGGTTTTTCCTAAAATTAGCAAGGTTGAGCAATGCTCAACCCATCCAGTCAGTAATTTGATGGGTGACTACCAGTTAACACAATATGTGTTGTTAGGTTTGGTGCAGAATCCACGTTAAACTGCAGATCTTGTCTGGATTACATTATCCGTTATAGTACGATAGTCCTAAATCCGCCGGTACCAAATAAGGATACAGGATTTATTTTATAAAAAATTAAAGATAAAATAGAATGGACTAGAACATGGCGGCCTGACAAGATTTACCCACAACTATCTTTAATTAAATATAGCAGGTGGTTCAAGATAAAAAACATGGAAATTTGGGAATGTCATATAACCTTAAATTTGACGTTTTTTGACAAGTCACGTGACTTTTGATGGATTCCTGAGAATATTTTGCATTCAACGGTATCCCATTTAGTAAAATTTGACAGCTAAAATTTCTTTTTTAAAATTTGACATATTACTGTTGGACGAAGAATGTGTCCAGAAATCCAAAAATGTAAAAATATACAGGGTCTCATTTAAAAATTGAAAGTTGTTAACTTGTAAGAAAACGTCAAATTTAACGTATTAAGATATCTCCAGGTTTCATATTTCTATCTTGAAAGGTGCAAAAAAAGGAGGTAAGCCGTGCTCCTGTATCGCCCGGTATATTTAAATAAAAATAGTCACGTCTAAATTTTGTCAAATGTGATATTATTATTGCTTTCTCGGACTGGAACATATAGCAAACAGTTCCTGATTTGTAGGCATACTGCAGCTTTTATTACCCTTTTGCTATCTGTGGGGTTAATAATACCCCTCCCGTTATCTTTTGCTGTACTACGACATTTTTTTATATTGATCTGACCCACTACTTAAAAAAAAGTAGAAAATATTTGTGTTTCTTTTTAAAACCGTTGTTTTGCTAGTCTTCCTAAACAGTGATTTTGTAAAAATGTTTGGTATTCTTGCTTCTTTATTTTGATTATAATAATTTAATTAAATTTCCAATCACAGATTCCAAAATGCCTATTTTGGAATCTGTGATTTAATTTTTCTGCTTGGTATATAATCCATACTGTAAATAAAAACATACAAGTAACACAAATCTTTTCTAATAGGTGCTGTGAAATACAGTTCCTGCGAATATTGGTAAACTAGGAAAAAATGAGTTAAACATCTTAAAACCAGGCATTCTAGTATTGTAGGCTTTATGTAAGATTTCGTGAGCTGTAATAAAAATTAAAAAAATATATACACAAAAATTACAATTTGCAGAAAAATTCAGAAGATTTAATTTTTTCCCTTTTACTACTAATAAATTAAATTAATTTTTAATGCAACTATTTGCTATTCTAAAAAGTACATCGTAATAAAAAAGATTTAAATTTATTAAACTGTTGCTTAACTGCGTCTCAATAAATGCAAGCTGAACAATGGATGAATATGTAGGTCAGGGCTCTGGATCAATAAGACTCTAACTAGACCGGTAGAGACTGCGCTACTGCAGCAAAACGCAATTTATACGTTTTCAGAGATATAAATTTAGCAGGAGTTGGATTCTGTAACATAATTTAATTTGTCCTTTGCAATTCTGCATTGATCAGAGTGTTGGAAAAAGGGATCAAATTTTAAAAGGGGATGGAATAATAATTGGATTGGTGCACCAAAAATCATTTCAAATTTAGGGTCTTAAAGACAGGCCAATGTGCGCTGTTTTGTATAAAGTCTGCAAATTCTTACACCCAAAACTAAAAATAATTTATTATTGTAGGTGTTACTTTTAATAACGACTGACTAAGAGCTTTAAATTAAATATTAAATTTATAAATAAGTAACGCATCCTCTGCTGCTCCAAGAAGAGTTAAAAAAAGTGTTTTAGTTTTTAGTCCTTAAATAAAAATTAGTTAGTTGGATTTCTGGTATTTAAGGCAGAAAATAAGTATCTCTATATCGCTGCTACCAAAGTGTGAAAATATAGAGTGCAAGGTTGTAATATTAATAATGTGGTAGCCAGGGTTGGCAAAAACACACTTTTTTCGATTTTGACCAGGGCAGTGGTCACAATTGGTTTTAACCGTCCCAAACTGGTTAAAACAACTGGTCATTTTAAACTACTGTTCTTAATTGTGCGTAAACACATAAGGTGAATTTTTAGTTTTAGTTTTATACAATCGAAGTTAAGGAACAAATTATAACTGGATAAATGCAACAAATTAGTTTCGGTTTACAGAATTCTGATCTTAAACAGTAGATCAAAAACAAAAAACGATTTTATTAATTTAAGTGAAGAAAAACCTCTGTAATGTTTTTTATAGCAGCGAATTTAATTAAAGCTATATGGTCCTATACCTGACTCTTGACAGGTATAGTTTATGTGTTAAATACCTGTTAATTTTGGCGCCATTGTTAGTGACTTTGAGGTTGCTGTTTTTGTTTTTATGTAAAATAAACATTTAAAGACAAAGTATATGCATCATTTACGGTTTTAACCTGGTTAAAACCAGTGGTTTTAACCACGCTGCCCAAAACTTGCCACCCTGGTGGTAGCCCTTTATAGCCGATCTCCTAGTGAACTATTATCCATGTCACGGTGAATTTTTAAATTTAAAATAAATAAATATAAGTCTGAAGTAGGCACTTTTGCAGAATGACGATCTTGCACTTAGTATATAAATAATAATTGTTAGAAGAATATACCAAGTTATAATAATAACAGATATATGCCATTTGTGACCAGTTCAGGAAAAGTAAATATGTTTTAACTTAATTTGTGCTATAATTTTAAAAACCCTAATAATATGTCCCATAAAAATATACTTTGGTTTATAACGCATATGGAAACCACTTAGCATTTGCCTCGTCACTAAATATCTTAATATTGCGAATCAATAATTATATATTTCAGATTAGCATCTGCTGGTATAAGCAATCACTAAAATGGGCAACTAACTTTACACAATTTATTCTTCGGTCTATATCTTAATAGATTTCAGTGCTAAGCTCCAAATTGGTTTTACTCTGTATAAACCTTTTACTAGATAAAGAAATATTTCTTAGGTGGACTCGCGAAGACAATAAATTCGATATTATTGTTATTATTTTTTATTTTAGGACAGTCCACGAAGGCTTAAAGCCAAAGTACTAACGTACTGTAAATGTCTTAGGTTAGGTAAGAAGTAGTTTATTAACTCGGCACTTAAATATTTAGTGGTTTGAAGGAAATGAAAAACCTCTATAGGCAGCAGGTTCTACATCCTATACATTCTAGGAATGAAAGATATTTACATAGCTCTTAGGCGTATTAATAAGAAAAGAACGAAATATTGGATGCAGGCACTATAGCCTGACATAAATATATTTTACTGCTTAAGTACTCCGTTTATTGTAAATTTAATATCATTATTTCCATCTAAAATAGACATTTGCCACGGTCAGACCATGCCTGACTACCGCTTTCTTATTGGTTCTTGTACGTCAGCCTCCTAGGGTATCTCTCTGCCTGACTTTCTATTATATGAGTTCAGAAAAGAAAATTATTTGTGGTGCTGGCTACAAGGTTCTTGAAAAGAATCCTGATGTAGCTTACCTCACGCCAATAAACATTTACAGTAAAAGCTCTTTATTCGCTGGGTAGATGTTCCGTAAATATGTCGCGAATACAGAAACCGTGAATATGGAATGCTAATTTATATGGGAAACGTTCTAGGTGACAAAATAAAAAACAAGTATGTAAAAAATGAATTTAATTAAAGTTTTGACCATATTGATTGATTATCTTCAGGCTTGGACAATGGTTTAAAGAATTTGGTAATTTTTTCTTGCTTGGCAATTTTTAAAAGCTCCTCTAATTTAGACTGATATTTAGCAGAGCCATTAGCAATTTTCCTCTTAAAAATAAGACTTCGTTCCATAGATGGATCAATTTTCATAAAGAAATCACTAAGATTTGTGCTTGTTAAAGCTTCTTCTTTAATGGGCTGTGAATTTAACATTTTCTCCAAGTCGGTTTCAGTCAAATCTTCATCTTGCAATTTAAGCAACTTCTGAATGTCACTTGATTTTATCTGTTCGAACCCATCTAGTCAGTCCTATTCCATTCGCAATTTTGGCTATTAGTACATTTGACGACGCATTTACAAAGATATTCGGTTAGATAGCTACATATTGGAATCCTTTTTATCAATGTGTATGTACCGATTAAATCCGCGAATAAAGATCCTTAGCCGCGAATATAGGAATTGGGTCGCATTTTTTAAATCCGCGAATAGTGAAAACGCGAATGAAGGAAGCGCTAACAAGGAGCTTTGACTGTACTTTCAGGGTTTTAAATTAGAATATAATTTTGGTTTAAAACATGTTTTCAGTAATATGTTTATTCAGGCATTTAGTTCCAAAATATTGTTGTTGGTTCATTGCCTAACTGGAAAATCTAGTATTTTTATTAATTTCAATATCTTTGTTTAGTTACTCAGATAAATATTATGTTGTTACTGCCACTAACTGTGGCGTAGGTTAAATAATATACAATATATTGTATTTTCATTAAACTATGGTCTTGGGTTGATAATACACCTGTCTGTATTATATTTTTGTATTCATTGATGTACCATAATAATTTTTCATATAGCCTTATTGTTTGAAACAAGAAATATGAAATATTGCGTTTATTTTTAAAACCATTCTATTATTAATCTTCTGCGAGAATGATTAATGAATAAATTAAAATTTAACTAGGTGCCCATTTTTTAACTTGTGATTAATTTTTTTTTGCTTGGAATAGAATCTTAACTGTGTTGGGTGAGGGATTACATCCAGAAGTTTAGCACAAAAATAATATACCTAATTATGGGACAATGTAAAAAAGCAATCCTGTATTTCAGCTACGCAATAAATGCAACCAGAATTATAGGTCAGGGCTCTGGATCAATAAGATTGCAAGCAGAGTGGTGGAGCCTGCGCTACTGCATCAAAACGCAATCTGGAAATTTCCAGAGAGATATTGATTTAAAGTTAGCTAAATCCCGAAATAGAATTTATTTTGTGTAACCTCTCATTGGTGTACCCAAATAAGATACAATTTTTTTTATGTACAAATTAGGCCATTGTTGAAATATAATTTATAGAAGTTATATTTTCCCAGAGTTAATATTAAAACAAATATTTTTAAGGGATGATTTTAAAAATTACAACATGAATAAGACTCACGATTTTGGTACCAAAAAAATAATTAAAATTCTGGCAATATTTTGTTAATTTTAGATAAAGTAGCTGTATATTATGTATATATAGCATGTTGGTGTCAAGAAAGATGACTTTAAGATGATATTTAGTAACCTCATGGATTTTTAATTAAAATAAAAATATTTTGATTTATTGTTTTCCGACTTTAAAATAATAGTTCGATTTAAAAAATAATAAAACCAGATTATTATGTTTAATGAGAAAAAAAATCCAGTTCTTATAATACTCTAATAAAATGAAAAAACTCACAGACGGTTATTAATTCTTATCTCGTTGGCATCCGATATACAGACTATTTTTTTACTATATAAATTAAATTTTAACCCCAAGGAACACAAATCTTTTGTAAGCGTCTACAATTTTGTGTTTATTTTTATCGAAACAAGCTTTTAAAAGCAGAATATGTTGTTCGAAATGTTGAAAAAAATAATAATTTTAATTTCAAATAAAACAACGTATAAAATATTTATATAACCCAAAAAGTATGCAAACATTGCAAAAAGTAATGAATTCCTAATTTTATTGCATCTAATATGGGGGGACCTTTTTCCTCTATAAATTACATTTTAACACCAATATCTCCAAGGTGTGCATTTGTAAATTAGTTGTAATTTGTCACCAAATGTATTTTAACTAGAATTTTTTTTAATATGTTGCGTTTTATCCCTAATTAAATGTAAATTAACAGATATTAAATTTAATTAATTTCTGATTTCAGTCCTTTAAAAAAACATAATATTATGTGCAAAACGTTGATTTTTTTTAAAGAGAAGATCTATAGCGGGTAGTTGTCCTTCTTAAGGACGTCTTAATTTATTTTTGTCAGTTTCGGTTTAGTAACTGAAATAAAGTTGGTTTATTAAATACACCCTATATATTTTTCCAGCCCATTAGATTTGGTTGAAAATGACGTTAAAAAGGCATTTTTGCAACTAATAAATTAACATCGATAGAAATAGTAGTACAATTTTTAAATATCTGCCAATTTTATATGTATCCTATATGGATATTCTAAGATTAAAAGTCATAAAATTAAAATCGCCAGCCGCGTAGCACTGTAGGATATTTATTTTTTAAATTGTAATAAAAATTATACGTCTTTGAACGATTTTTAATTTTCTGCCAATGGCTTAAAAAATGTTTTTAAAAAATCTGATGGAAACATATTGCCAGAGGACAGCTCATATTGGGCAGTGAAGACGAAACTATAAAAATATTCCAAATATCCTAAATCATTGCAAAATATCTCCTATACTCTATTCGTTTGAAAGGCAAAGTAATAATTAATCTAAAATTATGCAAATCATTCTCACCCGATACTTAGAGTCGCCGGTACCGCACAGTGTAATTTATGCAAAAAGGGCGAAAAAAAATATTCTCGCAGGTAGTATTGTAAGGTACTTAAGCCCGGACTAAAATTAAGGAGAAATACAATTGAAGTATGGCATTTCTGTGTCTTGAAGAGTCACTGTAACTGTACAGTGGCGTGATAAATAATTTCTTAGTATACATTACAAATGCAAACTCTTTATTCGTCTTAAAAAAAAAACAAGTAACAAAAAAAAACTATACAAAAATTAAAATTTTAAATAATTATTATAAATTATCCCTATAAAGACTTTTAAATCAACAAATACAAATAAAAGCTTTTTATTTGTCACAAAAAAATCAATTTACAAAAGAAAGAAAAATTATAAAGAAATTAAAAATTGAAATTAATCACTATAAATTGTCACTCTAAAGAAATATTAAATAATTAAACAGCAAATATAATATATTTATTCGTCATAAAAAGGGTTAAAAAAATACCAAGTTTCGCCTAGGTAGTAAATCCGTTTTCCATGGAAACGCGCATGTCTAATATTTCTTAAATAATTTATTCTTCATGTTCCGATTTCTCTTCTTTCAATTGACACAGGTTTTTCTTTGAAATTTTTCATAACGAAAATTGATGGATTTTAAAACTTTCCATAATTTGGTCCTGCCCATTGTTGGTATCTGTGGGTCATTTTTAACAGCTTCTAGAAGTAAGCCCAAAGTTGGAATTTATTTTCAATAAAAAGCAGTAAATTATTCTTCGCAGGGAATTTTTTCACATTTTCTGTTACCTCCAGTTTGAATTTCCCTATTTTTGGCTTTGTTGCAGTAACTCCTCCTGCCATTTCTTCCTTTAAAATTCGATAAATTACTGTTTTTCAACTCTTGTCAATGAATAATAGTTTTAAACACTATTATCAACGCTTAAGTTAAAGTTTTCCCCATTCTTAATATATTTCTAAGTATGATCTTCTCTTTACCTCATATTAAGTAAAAAAAAACTAATATTTGTTTCATAGAATGGTCAAATAAAAACATGCAGTTCCTATTTTATTTTTCGAATTATTACGAGTTGTTTCAAAAGATTTTTTTGAAATATAATAGATTTAATCATTTTTACCTGACATTAACTAGGCCAAAATAATATATTACACACCGTAAGATATTAATACAAATCGCTTTATTATGGTTCTAACTGTTTATCATTTCCTATTGAAACCTATTTAAAAATGACACTTTAAGACAAATGTCACATCGTAAACATGACTAAAAAGAGAATTTTATCGAATCAAATATGCTATGAAAACATAGAAAGTGGTATTTAAAAAAAATAGTTAAAACAAAAGTCGCAAACCTAAATTGTTAAGTCCTAAAAGAGTATTTTCTATAAGACCACTAAAATATTTGAAATACTGTTGTAAATAAGAAAGTTATCAGCTGTTACATACCCGCTAGGGCACCCAGTATATAGGCAACTTTTTTATTTTTTTATTTTACTCTGTTGTTATATAGTCTTGGACTAAAATAAGAATCGTAAAAACCACATTTAAATACCAGATCAGACTGTCTTCGAATGTCTTATGTGATAAATGACTTGATTAAAAACACATTTGTTAAACCCCTTTAACAAATTTATGTTAATGGCTCACCGAGCAGTGGAATTATTCATTTAGGAGACAGAAGCACGTTGTTAAAGATATTTTGGGCGTAAAGTTATTAGTTTTGGAGTATTTTTGGATTATTGTATGGAAGACGTGTGTGTTAATAGGTCTGTATCGTGAAATATGCGTGTTTTTGTTTCCGGGTTTGTTACATTAGAATAAAATTAATATATCGTCTGAGAATGCTTTTTAAAAAAAGAACATATAAATAAGATACATGTTAAACTTGTATTATTGTTTAACAAAAGCGTATAAGAGTTTAATTATCTTTATAGTATACAAATAAAAATAAAAAAAAATGTTTTTTTTTTACTTAAAAGTAATCAAAAGGTGTGTTCACACCGAAAAAGCAAACAAGAACAAACATCAGCGAACAAACATTTTTCTTCAGTGTAGACAGTTAAAACGGCGAACAAACGTTTGTTTGTTCTTGTTCGCACATGTTCCAGTGGACGTCGGTACATCAAAGAGAATGTTTGTTTTTATGGTCATTCATAACTATTCCAACTAGTCGAACAAGAGTAAACAAACATTTGGTTGCGCTATGTAGACAAAAAAAGCGAACAATAAACCAAAAACACATACAAAAAAGGTGAACAAGAACGAGTGTTTGTTTTTGTTTGTTTTTTCGGTGTGTACATACTTTTAGATTTCACATTTTTTTTTACTATTTTTTATTTATTATAAATGCTCGAAAAAATATTTTTTCACAGTATTACAATTTGAAATTTTCTTTCAAAATAGCGGAGAGTAAGAGCTTATCTCAAAACAAATAATAGAGCCATGATAATGTATTATAATAATCAAAAGTTACACTTTTTGTATTAATGTTAAATGGAAACTTCTAAAAAAAGTTAAAATAAAATATCCCATTCTGCAAGTAAAATAGCCCATTATTTATCGGGCATGCACTTCTGTATGATTGATGCCTCAACTCATTTACTTCGGGCAAAGACAATTGTAGTTATCACTATAGACGCCCAGTCCCTTTGTATTACTTTTTTGCGACAATCGAATTTTATTAGAATATTTAATTTACCCCCCGAGGTTCCTCTCAGCGTTGCCTTTTTGACTTCACTATGTAAAGTCTTTTTAAAAAGCGTAGGCTCCTCCGCACATATTTATGTTGCAAAAACAACAAACTGCTTTTTGCGCAGATATTAGTCGAGGAAAGAAGTAATGCAAAAGGGAATTTTTTTGTGCAGTAAGAGGGATTTAAATGCGGTTTTTGGTATTCGATTCGTATGAACCTCTAAAAACTTTGTGATCACATTGTATAAACGTTAAATGAAAAACTCCCGTTGTGCATTAGAGAAATACATTTTTGAGATTTTATAGTTTGTAATTAGAAAAAAATATATAATTGTAAACTTAAAAATGCATTTTTTAATACACAAATCCAGTTTTTCATTTCCCATTAATTAAATTTGTTTATTAACTTTGTAGCCGTTCATACAAATCAAATGCAAAAAACTACATACAAATCCAATCTGCAAAAAAAATCTCTCGTAAGGCCTATTTAAGAGGCTGGTACGCTGGCCAGTACGCCACCGGTGTTAGTGAATAAATAAATTATTATTGTTAATATAAAATAACATTAGAGTTTTTGTTGAATTTAACTTTTTTATGTAAACAAAAAGATAATAATTATGCAATTAGGCATCATTTAATATGAAATGTAAATACAGAGTGTTTCAAAAGTCCCGAATGGAACTAAAATTTTCTATAAGTTGGCCTAGTGAGCCAAGTTAGCTGCAAAATTTTTTTAAAATTGTTAACAATAATATAAATCAAATTACAGGTCCTATAATTTTTTCAAAAAGATCAGACTTTTGAGCAATCTTATACAGTTATAAAAAAATAATCACATCAGCTCTTTTATATTTATTGTGCTTTACTATAAAACTTTATTTACGTAGTATAAGGGTTGCTGGGTCTAAATTGTAAAGTTTTTAAATATTACGCAATAACTCAAAAATTTATTAAGAACAAATATAAAAGACAATTATTTATTTTATAAGATTGTCAAAAATAAAGTAATAAAAATAAAAAATGTTAATTTTTCGATTAAAGTTTTTTAGATTTTTTTTGTTAAATCTAAAATTGATATTTAAAAAATGAAATATTTGTCTTTACATGTGGAATATGAAACAAATTACTAGAAATTGCGAAACTTAAATAAATGCATTTTTATTTTCAAAATAAATTTAAAAACGTATAAATTTTAAAAGATTTTTTTGTAAATCTCGAGAAAGGAGACAGATACGATTTAATTCAAACTGGATTTTGCAGTACAAACATGGAGTATCCGAATCCCGCGCCCCGTTACCTTATAATTTTATTAATCTTACCCATGCTTCAGAGGTACCGCATAGTTAAATATACCGATTATTTAAGCAGAAATATAAAATATCATTGAATAAGAAATCAAAAGCCAATCAAAATTAACGCGACCTAAATTGTTTCCCATATTTCCAGTGTAGTGGCTTCCAATCCCCTGGAACGTACTGCCTGTTTTTTCACAATTTACAGAGAGGTGAGAAAACATGCAAATATGAATTTATATTAATTATATCGTCGCGGTCATGATACATTACAGTTTGGGTGGTAAATTTTAAAATCACTTTTCATTAGGGTTGGAAAATCGCCAAATCTGAAGAATTGCGAAAATTGTAGTGGTATTAAAAGTTTTTCACTGCGATTATTGTTTCAATGGAAATGGATTTTTGTGGTTTACTTTTAACCAAACCAACTCGTAAATCCTCTAAAATGTAGAAAATTACATACAACTAAAATTAAGGGTAAAGAAAACCGCATTATCAGATGTATAAAATAGGCCATCTTAGGTTTTTAAGTTCATTTCTAATCGTGCTACCTTGCAAAGGCTAATTTATCCCCTTAAATGTATAAACCACATAAAACTTTTAAAATATTAAAGAATATATGTGGGAGTTTTAGAATATCTCAAATATAACATGAATTTTCTTAATTTTAGGATGAATTTAATTCCCTGCAGGGGTGGTTTTGGTTAAAAGTGATCTCAAAAAATCTAGGTACACCTGCTTTTATACTTGAATAAAAAAATACGAAGCTAAGACTTTTTTTGTAAAAGCAGGGATTTTGAATTCATTTTTTTCACTGATATGTGAGTTTTACCTTGAAGAGAGTATGACTATCATATTATACATTTATTTTTTATTAAGGACATGTCCAAAAATCTTGATTTTTTTGCAATTTTTAAGTTGTACATTATTTATATATTTTAGGGGATGATTGTACTCCTACATAGTTCATGGGAAGGGATGGAAATGTATTATTTCATTTTTTCTGTTGTCCATTTGAAACAAAAATTGTGAGTGAGAATAACTTTTAATACCAATTACTATTGCAATTTTTAGATTTGGCATCTTTCCAACCCCTAAATAGAAGTGATTTTTTAAAATTTGCAAAGAAATCCAGCAATACTCTTCCTAAATGAATAAATGTGAAAAACAGGCAGTTTTTGCCGATTTTGAAGGGTCACCTTTAAAATTTCAAATATTTGAATTAATAACTATCAAAAGGTTACTCTAAACCTCCTGATTAAATTTTAGGTGAAGATCATGTAATTATAAGGTATTTATTAGTCTAAATAATTTTGATATACATAGATAATATCACCACAGTTTATAATCAATTGCCACAGTGTATCATTCTTTGTAGGAACGAAACAGCCTAACTCATAGATTTCCTGACATTTTAACAAGATAACAAATTTTAATTACCAGGGAAAACAGAAACAAATTACAACGCACAAATGGTAATACGATATGGAATGAATTAAACAAAAATGTTTTTTTATTTTACTCCAAAATCCAGCCGTTTTTGCCTTTGACGCCATACACTTTTAATTAATAATTCAACTTTTTGTAAAATAGTAATAAAATAAACTAAAAATACATGCGTTTATTTGGATTATAATAATATTTATAAAAAAACATAATAATAAATTTAGGTGAGCCTATACAAATATTTCTTTGTTATGTATGATTAAACTATAATAATAAAATATAATTTGTAAAAAATTGAAAATCATGTTAGATAACAGTATTTTAGGAAATAATTCCCCACAGTACAAGTTTAAATAATTAAATGTTATTATTTAATAAAGAAAAAAATAAGATTAAGATTATTAAAACGAATATAAATACGTAGCTCATTGACAGAAATAATTCCTACTTTCATTTCCTTTATTGGTTTGGTAACAGTGTTCGTTTATACAGCAGCGTGTGCATCGTAGACGCTGATGGACGCTCGCTCGAGGAATCTCGGTGTTGAGCGTCCAAACCTATTACCAAAAATTTTACATTGTTCTGTGTGTCTATAGTGATAACTACAATTGTCTTTGCTTCGGGGAAGAAACTATGGAATTTATGCCTAAACTTTTTTGAGATATTTTTAATATGTCTTATAGTATCAAAAAAATCCATTTGGTTACTCGCCAGATGGGACCGCTTTGGTTCTGGTCCCAGGATATAGCTTCTTTGCGTAGACAAATTCAATTAACCCCTATGAACTTGCTGATCACCTAAAACTAACACAAAAAGAAACTTCAAAAAAATCATTTAACCATTAAAAAACCCAACAACGTTTACGCGCTAAGTCTGCTATCAGTTTCAAGATAAAAATATTTTAAAAATTTACTTAAAGTTTAATAATAATTAAAATTATAATAATTTAATTTATAAAAATTTAAGAGATTCTGGGAGTTTTTTAAAAATTTATAAGTAAATATTATTAGTGGTATAATAATGTATTGTGACAGGTACATTTATTATTTTTAAAAACAAAAAGGCAGGTAAGTTAATTAATTTTATCGTTTTCTAAAATTATCTTATTGTTAGCAGCAACTAACAAAAAGTGGATTTGGGCTATTAAATAATGTGTTTGCGTTAATATTCGTTAATCTAAATAATACTTTGTTACCATTGCTTGATGCTAAAGTAATTTCAGAAAAACTTAAAAGCAATAGGCACTACACCATTTTTATTTTTTAAAATAATAAATGTATTGACCTGTCACTAGGTTATTATGTCGTTTACGTCATAATTTTTTTAAAACCTATTAGGAAACCTTAATTTTTATACAAAATTTAAATTAGTTTAATTTTAAAAGTGTGATGAACGTAACTTACAGGGTTCGTAAATATCATGATATTTTATTGGCAATATCAAAATATCCTATATTAACGATATATATCGGATATATATCTTAAAAAGTTGATATATATCACTGTTTCTTGTGATATTTTCGACTTTAAATAATAACACTTCTGCTTTTAAAAATAATGTGTTTAAAACAGTAATAAAACATAAAAATGTAAATATTACAACGTTTCAGAGTTTATTTATAAAATAAATCCTAAAAATCTTAACAAACTCAAAACAACAAATTATAAAATAAAGGTACTTTCTTAAGGAACTAAAACAGATAATCAAAGGAATATATTATGTGAAAGAACTAAAAATATCATAAACAAAAAACACATATTTTTTCTAAGACTACCCAGATTACATTAAATACTCGTATGTAGCAAGTGTGCAAGTGGCACATCATCTTCTTCAGAATCTGAGGCTAATAAAATGGTGGAAGAAGGAATACTGAGGACCATCAGATCCTCCGCTGTCTCTGTTTCCCAGACGAAGTCCAAATTACAGACATTTGGTTGCAGTATTTTGATTAAAGTGCCTAAACAAAAAATGTAAGCTTGGCGAGTTTTTTTCATTTTTGGGCTATTCAAGTTTGCTGTGAACAAGACCAAAAGTCGAGAAAATACGTTCATGCCTGCAGATGCCGAAACTTGCTATCAAATGCTTAATGTACATATCTAGGAAACCAGTTTTTAAATCAGACCAAATTAAAGTACTTTTCGCCTCAACTAAACTAATAGACTTCCACCACGTCATTGAGAGCCGTTTTAAAGCTCTGTCCAAACATATAAGAAGGAAAAGGTTTTCGACTCGGTGTTGAAGCCATTGCTAGTAGGAATAAATTCAGGATTGATTCTTTTGTAAATATTCCATCGCTAACTGCTTCCCCGCATTACTTAAATGAAGTCCTCACGAAATCTATGATCCAATAAGGCTTAAAATAATGTGCGGGTGTCAAAGCTTACTTCCTTTCGCTTTTAACTGTTTTAAAACATTTGCAGGCTGTTCCTAAAGTCTCCCGCCTCAATTTCCTCCATATCAACAGCCACCGCTATTGTAGAACCGTCTCTGTTGCATTCTATCCAAAGCAACTGCAATAGGCTCATTCTTCGCAAGAAATCTTTTGCATTAGTCGTAACAGCGATATCGTTGACAATTCTATAAATATCATTGTCAATTGATTCCTTGTTATCTTGACACACCTGAACTAGCTATGCCGCGGTTTTCCAAATAGGATTCTATGGCATCAGTTGCAGTGTTCCAATCGACTTCTTGTGGAATAATTAGTTTTTTTCCTTGGCTTATACCAGGCTATGGAAGATGTGTGTTTCAGTAAAATACTTATAACCTTAATGTGCTCCATAAGTCCTACTATCTGAATATTTGAAGTTAGTAAGTGTAGAATAATATGGGCTTGAACATCCATATTGAATAATATCCATTCCTGGCACAGTCTCTACTAGTCGTCTCATTTTTGACACATTTGGTGGCATTATCAGTTACTAAGCTTGTCACCTTAGCATTAAATAAACCTGTTAGTTTCATATTGCCTCAACTGCTATATCTTTTAAATATTCAGTAGTATGCGCCCCTTGATGTGTCAATAGTTTTTTATTAAAATGACTCTCCATATGCGCTGTCATGACAGGAACAGCAAAATAATTGGTCTATTATGAACGTTAATTCACCCATCTAATGACATAGATTGAAATTTGTAATCTTTTTAAAATTTCTTTAGTTTCTTCCAGCACTGTGCAATGCACTTGATCCAATAGCTCTGCCAGCTATTTTTCGACTGGAAGGAGTCCGATAACCAGGTCTTAGAATATTGCACATTTTTTGAAAATGGGGATTGTCAGCATGGGAAAAGGGGGGTATTAGTGGCATAAAATATGTTGCCATTAGATTTATTTCTTTTGAATATTGTGATGATGTTGCAACTAACGCATTGTCTTTGATAATATTCATTTACTAGATGATGATGGTTTGTATCTTATTGGGTGGCTGATCTTCTTGGATAGCTTATCTAAAACAAAAATAAATCAATATAATAATACAACTATTTTAAATCAGTGTAGTTAAAACATTTTTGACGACTACAAACAATGTAAAACGCGAACACACGCACAGATAAAGAAAACAAATTTAAACATTTTTAGTGTTACTTAGGACCAAAAAACGTCAAGAATTAAAAAGAAAACTGAAATTTAAAGGATTATATAGCTTTCATTGCCTATGAGAAAACAAAAGAGTTTTCTGGTTTAAAAATTTTATTCTTTAACAAGAAAAAAATTAGAGCATTGCTTTTATAGCCATCGCATATTTAAAGCGAAATAAGTATAATAAAAAAAAATAAAAGCCTACCTTTTGAAGTGATAGTATCAGTCTGCCGATTTTCCGCAAAATCCTCTTTGGTTGGTTAATAGGCTCTGTTTGGAAATACATTTTGAGGACCCCTCTGTAACTTGAGCTTGGGAGACGTTTTCTTCATTACCTATTACCTCTTGTGTTTCATTACTTTCACATATTTCATGATGCTTAATTAGTCTCTGTGGTATACCCTGTATTTCAGCTCCACACACTTTGCATTTGCCCAACAGTATTTCCTTTTAGATTGGTATTCAAAATACTGCCATAGGCATGTTTATCTCTTGGCATATTGAATATTTAAAGCCTAACTGTTTATTTACACTTTTTTTCCTTAAATTTAACACCAACAGTTCACAAGCCAGTAAATAATAATCGATCGTAACTATTCTAATCTAAAATATCAACTTGCCCGCCGGCCAGCCGTAGGGGATTTACACGCAATACGGCCTGTGGAATACCTGACCGCCGCGCTGTTTTCGCCGTTGTTTAAGCGTGCGGAGTTGCCGGTTTGTTGCAAAAATTAATAATTTTTCATTTTATATATCAGCGTTTTTGATATTTACATTAGGTGAAATATCATGATATATCGTGATATATATCATGATATATATCAGCTGATATATATCTGCGAACCCTGATAACTTACCACTAAAATGTTGCTAGTTTTAAAAAATTATTCAATAGGTTTTTGTTGGGTGGACCATGGAAGGCCAAGCTCTTTACAAGACCAATTCAATTAATAAAAAGTTGTAGTTGTTGCCATACAACGACAAAGTCCTTCTACTTACACTAGCACTGATCGAATTTAAGGACACACTCGTGGCGGCAAGTCCTTCTCGCTGCAAATTTGTCAATGCGGCTCCTCGGTTTGTCCACCGCGGACGTCGTCGTTGAAATTTTAATACGCGCTCACAGAAAAACGTAAGTTTTCGAATAAATAAATTATTAATTTGATTTGAAAAGATTTGTTATAGAACTAAAGAAAAAAAAACTTTATTTACATTGTAGTTAAAAAAACGGTAGTGTTCCTAGAAAAGCCAGTGGTTCCTTTCAAGGCCTTAAAAAAATAACAATGGGCCTTGCTAGGGCACAATGGCTTTATTAGGAACATTTAGGATTAAAATATTCTTTAGTTTTTCCTTATAAATACGAATCGAGAAAACTAATACAATGTATATGCTCTTAATATTATTATAAATACGTATCGAAAAAAGTAAAACAATGTATAAGCTCTTAACATTATTACTTATAATCATGATTTCAATAATTGTATTTAAATGTTTTGTTAAATAGGAAAGTTGTTGTCATAAATAATAAGTATTTTTATTGTTTGGCCTTCTTAGGAACATTTTGGCCTTACAAAGAACGGACCCATAAGAAGGCCATTTTAGTCGATTAAATATTTTCATTATTTTGTCATAAAAGCTATTGAATATTTATTCGTTATCAATATAATACTTATTAAAATGATTTTTAAAACATTTTCACATTCTTAGTGTTACGATAGTGTTCAAGTAACATTCGTTAGTTTTTTTTTAAGTAAATTTGTTATTGTAAGAATTTAATGTTTGATAATAACAAAATATTATATATATATATATATATATATATATATATATATATATATATATATATATATATATATATATATATATATATATATATATATATATATATATATATATATATATATATATATATAGATTAAGTAGAACTACATATTTTAACTGTCACAGCGTTAGTTTTAGGTTAAACGACTGATTTATTATATCGGCCTTGTTTGAAGCCATGTTTCTTTTAAGGGTTGAAAGAATTTAGTAAAACTTAAATTAAATAAATAATGATTAACTCTGCAATAAAAAATATTTTATGAGCTACATTATAAAACAAAGTGTTATTTATTAATTTGTTTGTTTTATTTATTTAGTAGATAAAATAATAATAAATGTTTACTTGTTATGATGGCCTTTTATGGTCCACCCACCTTACTTTAGTTTGCTTAAGCCGGGTTAATCGATTCTATGTACGCACATAATCTATGTTCTAAGACCACGGCCGAACCCAAAAAAGATTTTTTGATTCAGAAATCCGCCACAACAATGTAAAAAATATCTAAAGTCCCTACAGTGTTAATTTAATTTGTTGCTCTATTTCTGTCAGGGCTAGAGATCACATTAAAGCTTAAACTTTGTAGCCGATCGCATTTCTAGAGACTTGGATTTCGAAATTGTTTTTTTAAACCATGAAAATGCATTTGGTACCTTTAATATGTTTTTTTTTTGTTTTAAATATTAAATATAGAATTAAGAATATTTTTGTTTAACAGACAAAATAGGTTGTAATTTAAAATAAAAAAAGTAAACTAAGCATATAGTCCTAATATTTTAATACACAATAAAACAAAATATTTTTTTGCAAATATTGTGTGGTTGAAGATTTAAGCAAAAAAAGAAAACACAATTAATTTTAAAAGTGTTTGTATAACCAAAACAAACCTACCTAACTGATAAAAAATGTTTTAAACGTTGCTGGCGATGGTGTTGAAATATTTAATGCCATTTAATGTGCATGTCTGGCGCCATGGGTACTTCTGTTCATGTCGGAACCATTTGATAGGCCCGAACATAACTGATAGTGAAATTGATAGTAGAAAAACAGATGCCGTCTTAAAAGGTTAAGAGCATATTAGGTTGCAAAAAATATGTAAATTATTCTAAAGCAATAAAAATGCATATTTTAATGGGTTTTTTCTTAACATCCTTTGCTATTTACCAAGTATTGCTAAATTGTAACTTGCAGTTTATTTGTCATATATACTAAAGTATTAATTGCAATTCTTAAGAGTTCATTCGCGTCGCGAAAATTGGATCCAATTTGGGGTTCGGGGCATAATGTTTTTCTCAAAAACGGTATAAGTTATCGATAATTTTCAAAACTATATGAAAGCCAACACTTAAATCTAGGTTTTTGCTGTATAGTTTTTAAATTTGATTTATTTTTAATATTTCCTTGAGAAAGTCACCCTAAAATTGTGATGTTTAGATACTATTTTCTTAACTTGACTATTTCAAAACGTTACAGCAGAGGCAGATTATTTCACTTTAAAATGGTGTATATTTTTCAATTAAGTGAAAAAAAAGTTACCGAAAAAAAATTATCTTCTGTAGGCTTGCAATCTGAAATAACATCGCGTCGATACACCGAATTTGGAAGAACCTAAATAAAATATAATATTTTTAATGCGGCTATACGAAAATTGTGGTAGTTTGTTAGTCTCCGCCCACCGTCTCCGCTTCCTTTCGCCCGCCACCTAAGGTGTAGTGTAAATGTACTCTTAAATGATGTTAAGTTGGGTCCTACTGCATTAACTTTAATTTTACTTAACCGACTTTGTGTTCTATAATACATTATAGAATAAGAAATAAAACCAGCGTATCTTAAATTGTAGTCCACGGATCCCTTGTGGGTCCACGGTAAACCCTTAGGGGTCCACAGTTGGTCTACAAGAAAATTTACATTAAAATTCTGTTTAACTTACTTTGTTTAATTAGAAAATTTATTTTATTCTAGATCCTAGAACCTTCTTGGTATTTTTGTACCATACAGCTGGGGCCAACAACAAATGTTATCATTTTTAAAAGGGAGTCCAAAAAATTTAAAAAATGCTGATCTAAAAAATATTTTTTTAGGTATCCTATTTAGTAAATTCTCAATAATCTCTAAAAAGCTTTTTTAAAGGTACCTAGGAAAAATTTATAAAGAACTATATCCTAAATTGACAGGAACATTTTTTAAACTAACTTTACATAATAACAAAGTAATATAAATGCACTTAAAGTGTAAATAGGATTATTAGATTACGCTAGAACTGTAATAATACATACAGGGGTATTTCAAAAGTTACTTGGCCTGCACCCTCTGAATATTTTAAAATTGTTTTATTTTTAACATCCTTTTAAATTAACACACTTGATCTAACGACGTTTCATTGCTATAACCCTTTCCGAAAATAATTGTTTTCCATGTCGCCAGAATACTTTTCCACAGCCGCAATTTCTTTCTTTATTATTGAAAAAATGCAGAGTGTCGGGAAAGGTTTTCAGTTTTAGAAAAGGATAGAAGTCAAGGAAATAGAATAGAAAGAGGTACTTCAACAGTCCAAAGTTCAGATCTCTAAATTTTCCTATTGGCAAAAGACTTTTGTGCGCAGATACATATTTTGAAAAACACCTTTTTCTTATGTAAAACTAGGTCATTTTTCACAAATATTTATTTAGTAGATCTAAGAGATTAAAATAGTATTCGCCCATTATATTTAGGCCTTTTCCAAAGTAATCAATTAGAAAAATATTTTTAGCATTCCAAAAAACTGAAGCCATAACTTTACGCACTAAAGAAACGGACTTGGTCCTGACATACGGCTTCTGTCCACTATTTAGACTTCTGTTTATAACTTTAAAGTGTTTTTGACAGTTGGGGGTTCATATAGACCACTTTGGTCATCATCGGTTTAGCCTCAGCAGTATAATGATTAATCCAAAGTTTACCTATGGTTTTAAATTGTCAAACAAAATAGTCTTGTTAAAGGTCGACCCACGGGTCATTAAATTTCATTTACATACTTCTGGAATAATTTCTTGGGTTGTTTTACTTTTTCGCCGTCTCTTAAGCAGACCATCTTCGATACTGGTATCAGTTTTAAACCTTACAACCCATTTATTAATAGTAAAAAATGGAAAACAGCTCCATAATTAATGGTTTTTTCAAAAAATCCATGTGATTTAGCATTTTTTGGTATTAAATACAGTTAATTAAAATCACCTGCACCTTTGAACGTATATTTATAAAAGATGTATCAACCTAACATCAACAAAAGTTAGTCAATAGTGTCGTCCTCTCTCGTCGAGGCCAAGAACAACCCAGACTGTCCTCTCTTGAAAACGACACTCGTTAAAATCAGTAAAAATAAAAACTAAATATATAAAAAATGTAATTTAAAGAAAAGTAACGTCGTTTTTTAAAGCTGTTTATTTATTTCTTTCCTTCCGACAAAAATAAAAAGGTTTTTAACAATGAAAACCAACTTATCTCACGGTTAAATCCATATTAAGAAAATCTTAAACAAGAAGTATTCTCACTTTACCCTTTTAAGAAAAACCTTGTTGTAATAGCAAAATAGTAAGCCAAATAGAGATCTTTCTCAACAATCATACTAAATACATTTTTGTTATATGTAGTTTAATTTATTTTTACTTTTTAACATTTTTATTATATTATTGTAAAGATGGTATACGACTTAAAACTTATTTCTTTTTTCATTTAATAAAAAAACATCACGTCATTAATGAACGACTCTTTAATGATGGCCGTATTAAAGGGTCGGTAAATATTTTCTGACTTTATTACTGCATGCACACCGTAAAAATTTCTAGCTTAAACTGCGTTTGTCTCCGAAAGTCGATGACTTAAAATATACATCAGTTTGACCTATTTAAGAAATAAATTAAAAAAACATGAATAAAATCATGACTTTCAAACACAGAACTTTACATATTCCAAAAAAGTTATACATTTATATTTCTAAAAATATTAAATTATATTAAAAACAGACAGTCAAATAAAAAAATCACCAAAAGTTTATTTTAAGGCAAAAAAAACAAATATTCTTACCTTGTAGTATGTTTTCGTTGGGATTACTTACCTTGATATCTGTAGAAAATGGGACCACTTCGGTCCAGGTCCCAGGGTATAGCGAACTGAGCCTGCTCACTCCTATTGACTCCTATGAACTGGCATTGCCTAAAACAGAAAAAAGAAAAACGCCCCAAGAAAACAAAAAAAATTGAAATACTAATCAACGTTTCGGTGGCCAGTCGGCAAGATAAAATTAAAAAAAAAATAGAAACTAAATTTTTAAGAAAATTTTGGATTATAAAGTAGAAAATTCTGACAGCTATAAACAACGAAAACATACTAAATCATAAATCCACCACAAAACTATAGAACATATTATTTACTATTGTTACCTTTACTACCAACCCAGCATGTTTAATTTTACGATTTTTGTTAAATAGTACTTTTATTGTAATAGCTTTTAGCTACGCGTTTGCAAAACCTATTAATTTTTTCTAAACGTCTTATGCAGTATCTTACTTATAAACCTATAGCAGATTTTGTTTCGTAGATACTGCTTGTGTAATTTTTATTTTTTCAGGTAAAAACTCTTATCCTTTAATACTCCTTATTATTATCAAATATGTCTTATCTATCCAGTTGCTTAAACACATATGCATAGGCCAACAATTTTTTTCAGTATTTGAAGGTCCACAATTGGCAAAATTTTCCGTACAATTAGTCATTGAATGATGCAAAATTGTAACTTAATTTCTCTTCTTTACGTTGCGCAATATACTTTTTATTTTGTTTTACTAAAAACCATGGAACTTTTTTTTTTCGTTTTCAAACATGCGCTCTTATAACTATTTGATTTGTTGCTGTACAGGTAACGACCTCTCCATACATCCAAAAGTAACAGAGTACTGTTTAGATTTTATTTGTAGAGGCATTTAAGAATTTTGCCAGCAATAAAAAATTGAAGTTATGTTTTCTTATTTATTTTACATAAAAAATGTTGGTAAAAAAGATATGATTTATGTACACTGATTTCATAACAATATATTTAAACTTATGGAGCTCTTTGTAACCATATGATATTAATTTTTCAGCTAATTTCTTTAAAAAGCAGCAAAACAAACTGACACCATGTGCAGTGTGGTAAAATAATATTGTAACCGTGCAGTATTTGTTAATTAAAAGATACAATAAATCTATATATTTTTTAATTTATCTTTTTTAAAAGAGTTAAAAATATTTTCATAAGATACTTTTGGAATTAACATAATTAAAATTCATCGTTTAAAAGCACTGATAAGTTATTTGTAAGAAATAAATTAAGTTTTTACGATGCTTTAATGGCCTGACTAGTTTAGTTTGTAAAGCTCGGTTTTAATTAAAATAATATGGTATTTGATAAGGAAATTTAAAACGGCTACTGAACTAGCTGCTTTAAAGTGGTATTAACATTGAATGTTAAAATATATTTTCTAAATTGAAAGTAGTTTTACTATCTACTAGTTTATATAAAAGAAATAAAAACCGAATTGTATTTAAAGAACGACACAAAATAAGTTCTATTCTTTTTAACATGTTGATTAATTAAAAATACAAGTAAGGATGGGCTTAGCATTGCAGCAACTAAATCGTGTTCTATTCCTAATGTTTGATGTAATGTAATAGATGCAAACGCATTTTCTTTTTCTAATCATGAAACAATCTGATTGTAAGTATCCTCTAAACAAGTAAATTTTCTTTTAAACGTCTAAGTGCAGAGACGACAGCTTTTTATTTTTTTATTTTTTGCTATTCTTTTTGGGGGTTGGTGTCATTTGGCAGGTTTAGACAGGCTTTTTACTTTTTCTGGTCGTCAACTCCTCAGGGTTGATGTGCATTAAAAGGGTTAGAAGGGTTCTACTTTCTTAGGTTTGTTCCAACAAGCAACCGGTATCGTTTCTAAACCGTTTTTGGATTGTTTTTTGGCGCGCTTCGACGCATGCACTGACATTGCACTGAATAGTTTCGAGACGGTACAAAAAATACCAAACGTTGGATCGCTTTGCGGATCGTTTTTGGGACTTTTATATCAAAAGGTCAAATGACTTTAAATTTTTTGTTTTGAAAATATAATCCTACTTTTCTACCTACTATTTTTGTGATCAAAGTTAGCAAATATCACTCATAATATCGTCACTCATCTTTAAAGATAATTAAATTCACCGATGGCAGAGGTGTAAAATTAATGCTTTTGAATGATTAAACAAGCAAGGAAATAGGAAATGCTAAAGCACGATGCACGCAAGTCGCTAAATAACAGTAAACATATGAAGATGAAACATGAAACAGCTGAAAAATCAAAATCCAGTGCCAAGATGCTTAATGCGCAAGTCAACCCTAGTTTCATTTAGTATCGGAATTACCGTCCTAAACCATCACATAAACGATCTCAAGTTCTGTTGGTACACAAACAGGATCGTCCGATAACCGTCACGTCTCTGTTGGAACGCACTTTAATAACTGCGCATGAGCGTGATCGTTCAGTGACGGTTTTTCGACGTGTTGGAACAAACCTTTATTACAGCCTTTTTACTCATTGACATTTCAGTAAAACTTAAAACCTTCATACAAAAATTGATGTTTTCGCTTGTTTTTTTCTTTGTTTGTGAGTGTATAGAATCCGGAAAACTATAAGTAATTTGTGTTAATTAAACAGATATAAAAAAAATTAAAAACAAATTGCAAAATAAAAACGAAAGGATCTAATTTAAAATATCCCGTTCTATGACTAACTTGTACACAACATACTTTTAAATTTAAAACTTACAATAAACAGACATTTTAATTAAACGAAAATGTAATTATACCAAAAAGAATTTACTAACTTAAATAAAACAATATATCTTAACCGACCAGATTGCTCAAGAAAAGCCATTGATATTTTAATTTATTTTATAATGGTAATAACTCAAATGGCAACCGTATAAACAACTTGACAGTCGCTCTGCAACAAAGAGGTCCAAGCAAATTCAGCATTTTCTCACACAGAAACTTGCATAAGAAAAATGCAAGTGCAATTCTAAAAATAGGAATGACTCACTGCTTTATAAGGTATTCCACGTACGGTATAGAGTTTGACAATTAAGAGCCCTAATATTCTAAAGAAAAGAACTATTTTATCAGTTTAATAATAATTATTATTATATATTTAGATTTTGATGTGTGATATGCAAAAATAAACTGACTATTAATAATTTTTCATGAAGGTAAAAGTTTTTAAAAATACGATTAGCAAAGGATTTAAGAATTTGTTGTAAATAAAAATTATATAAAATTTAGTATGTATAGTATACATCGTACCGAAATATAAATACATTAATGAGCTGACTTAAAAAAACACGACTTTTCAGCACCATTCTTAAAGTAAATAAGGTTGCTTACAAGGGGTGCAGCTTAAAAAATTGCTTATGTAAATTTCATCTGGAGTATGATGGAAGACTCTCACCAGTTAAAACGTTGTTTTCAAATAAGTTAGGACAATGAAAGTTTAAAAATAATCTTTCATTTAGCGTATGTAGTAGTTATCACATAATGGTATTGATATCACTTCATGGTAAAATATAGTTTTGTATATTTTAGTCCAAGTGGTCAAAATACATAGTATGTAAGGCCAAATAGCCCTGATTAAAAAAAATATTTTAGTCGTTGGACAACGATAAAAAGTTCAAATAAACGTCTAAATAACACAACAACAACAATCATGGACAGTACGAAACAATCATGCACAGTTGCATTTTAGTTTTTTATATTATCTTTATGACAGCCCACGAAAGCTTGTTCAAGTCCAGCAAAGAGGTATGGTGTTTATTTCTGAACGAACTTCAAAATTTATTGTTTTTGTATATTAGTGGTTATTGCATTACAGGATACATAATACAATAGTCAGTGGCGAAAAATCACAGCAGTTAGATGGGCATTCCTGCATCAACTGGGTGGGTGGCAATCGTCCATACTTTTTTTGAGCATGGCACTACATGTGTCTACTTTTTATAGGGCCAGTTAAAATCTTAAGTTTTCATGGAGAAACCGGGAACTGTTGAAGCTCATTCCGGCACTACAATGCGCGATATTCCAAGGATTCCTCGTGCCATGCTCGAAATCGACAATTTTGCCACCCGTTTACAAGAATGCTTCAATAAAAATGAACGTTATCTAACTGATGTGATCTTTCGCAGCTGATTATCATGTTACATATCTTTTAATCGCAATATACCATTAATGTAATCATATATTATACATTCTGAAATTCGTTCAAAAATAAGCGTGTGTAAATTTTTTCAAAAATACCATACCTCCCTGTCGTACCCTGTAGAAAGCCTAATACCTAGGTGATGTGGGTGACGGAATTTTAGATGATTAACTCATTTTCTTTTAGTTTTCCTAACGTTGTCCAAGTACTATACCATGCAAACATAGCATTTCATGGCACCTTTTGGACAGGGATATCAATAACTACTACCCTTAAACTACACTCCATTAATGTCTAGGTAATGTCATTCAGACAGTACCCTACAGTTTAACGTGGATTTGCACTAGTTTCTTGCTGTGTCTAGCATTGCTTAACTTTGTTAATATCACGAGAAGACGTGTTTTAGTGCGGAAAAGGCCATATATAAGATACTTACCACGTTGCTTTATTCGAAATATCAGTCGCCGAAAAACTCTTTACATTATTTTCTTCGAGACTATGCAGCCCTATTGCTTGGCACTGCAAACTTGTGTGCACTAGAGAAAACAAAATCGGGCTATAATCTTTCTTTCTCGCTGCAACTTACTGATGGTCGGTGAGAGAGGTATATACCCCGCCCACAAATCATCACTTAGAACGGGGTATATCTCCTCCCATTGACCAATCAGCACGTTAAAGCGAGAGAAAAAGGTTATAATTAGATTTTTCTCTCTCGCAAGCTTGTTCGCACTGCCGAGCGGCGGGGCTGCCACTAGTAGGTATATATTCGAAGTTTATTTTCGTCGAATTAGCGTGCGTTTGCTACATATAAGCAGAAAATATATTTAGATTGTTTTCATCCTACCTTTTCCTTTATTGTTTACTGCCACAATGATAAAAAATACTCCTAAATTTTAATAACAGGTACATGTTTTTAAATTTTAAAACAAGAACTCTTAAGTTTTTATTTTGCATTAACCTTGTTTAGGTTACTACCATATGGTTAATACTATAGTACTATCTATAAACGACAAAACAATGTTTTTATATTTTTTGTAGTGCTGTTATTTGTCTTCTATCTTTGAGTATATATCTACTAGAGGCAAACTAGTTGCTCGGCCGTGCGAACAATCGTGCGAGAGAGAAAGAAGAATAGGTCTATGACGTTTCCACTCTCGCTCCACATTGCTTATTGGTTGACAAGGGGGGTATATACCCCGCTGACCAATCAGCACACAGAGCGGGGGGATAATCCCCTCCCCTTGCTCCGTGGAGCAAAAAAGAAAGTTATAGACCTGTTCTTCTTTCTCTCTCGAAAGCTTGTTCACACGGTCGAGTGGGAAAGCTACCTCTAGTAGGTACATGCTCAAAGTCTTAAATACACATTTTACTAATACTTCATTTATTGCAGGTGATAACTCCAAAGAAATTCAATGACGTCTACTTATACGACATGCCTCCTTCAAGATGCTCTCCAATTCCAGTTTCTGGACTGAGTCCCGGTATCAGCCCACGAGACCAGATCGGTGACTGTTACGACGTCCCTCCTAGAGCCATCCCTGTGGGAAACGAAAGCTTTCGAAATTGCCCGAGATGTTCCCCTGCCCCTTCTTGTGTTTCCCCGATTAGTCGAGAATCAGGGGAAGCCTACGATGTTCCCAGGTCTCTTAATAATAATCCTCAATTGACTCCTTCCAGTTCTGCTAGTTCATTGACAGCTGACTCGCATTCTTTAAGTTCCTCAAATAGAAGCAGCCTGGCCAATATGCCTGACTATGATGTTCCTAGACCACTAACAAATCGCGGGCCCCAACTGGTTCTTTTACCTCCCCAACAAACGTACGATGTTCCTCCGTCACAGCAGCAACTTAAAGAGTTGCCGTTGGAGCTGAATTCTGCATTGGAAAATTTAGAGAGATTACAGACTGACACAATGAGTGCAATTTCGAAGTTGCTTGGATTTGTTGGCCCTAGTTGGAGAAAAAGAGACAAATTGGATAATACTAGAATGGAAATAAAATTAGTTGTAACAAGACTGAGGACTTCTCTCCATGACTTAGCAGAATTTGGCGAAGGATCTTTAGGAAACGCAGCTAAGGCATCAGATAAGAATTTAGTTGTTAAATTAGCTCCGTTGGTTTCTGCTTTAAGAAAATCAGATACTTTGGTGCAAGCAGCGTCTGAAACTCTTGATAAACATAACTGGTCCATAGATCTACTTGCCAGATCAGAAAGTGAAGAAAAAACTCGTAAACCCGATGAGTTAGAGCAGTTAGTAGCTTGTGCTAGAGTCCTTACAGAAGATGTGCGACAAATAGCTTCATTTATTCAAGGTAATGGTACTCTCCTGTTTAAAAAAGAGCAAATTCAAAGTAGTTCCGCTGAATGGACAGAAGAGTACGACTACGTAAGTTTTGACACAAAAGACAATATATTTAAAAACCATGCTCAAATCCTAAACGATCTGCCAAAAGAACTTAAAAAAGGTTACGATAACTGTGTTAAACACGGGGATGATGTGGCTTTTGAATCTGATTTCAAAGAATTAGCCCACAATGATAAACAACTTTTAACATTCTTTGCGGCTCAGGTTGTAACGCATCATACAAATTTAACACAAGCTATTGACGCCTTTCTTCAAACGGTAGAACACAACCAGCCTCCAAAAATATTCCTAGCCCATGGAAAATTCGTAGTTTTAAGTGCTCACAAATTAGTCCATATTGGTGATACTGTTCACAGAAATATATCGTGTAAAGAAATTAAAGAAAGGACTTTAAACTGTTCCAATGCTTTGTCAGATGCCTTGGCCACTAGTGTTAGTAAAACCAAACAGGCTGCTATACAATTTCCTTCTGTAAGTGCAGTCCAAGAAATGGTAGATTCGATAGTTGATATTTCACATTCAGCAAAAGATCTTAAGGTTTGTCTGGTACAAGCCGCTCATCCATTATAATTTTAAATTCATAAAGTCTAAGCGTCAAGTGTCCCATCACTTATAGTATCTAAAAAAAAGAGAATTGTATATGTTATAAATGTAGATATGAACGGCAAGTACATAACAGCAAACATATAAGTTTCTCTAATATATTAGATGATATAAGTCACGACATTTGCCGCCTCTGTTAATAGGTCACAGAAAAAATAGCTAATATTTTGTCTTAATGCTCAGCAAATCCCAGTACACTGATTTGTTAAAGTTAAAACAAGACACTGAATAAAAAATATCTAGCTATAGGCTGCCAACTTTCAGATATTCTTATAATCTTTAACTTGCCTAATTCCTTACTATTCAGAGTGTAAGGTTTTAGCTGTGGCATTAGCTATTTTTTCTCTAATAGAACTGATTTTTAAATTGTGTTATAATAGACTCTTTTTTACTTTTATACTGGAAAATAAATTTTGTTTTTCACATCCTTAAAATATCATCAGTGTACAAAAGTGTTATCTATCATTAGCTTTTTGAACCCAGAAAATATAATGTGGATGTGAAAAAACAAATATTGGTATCTATAAAAAAATATTTAATAATAGATAAAACATTAAAATGTTTTTAAATATATTTTAGTAGATGTTAGTTTTAATCATTTAAAACCTGTTTAATGTTTTGCCAATCTGAAGACTGAGTGTGTTTTTGAGAAAGACGACAAATCTACTTTTGTTATTTGTTAAAAGTACCTATATTCTGCAACTATATTTAAAATATTTTATTTTTTTGCAGTGAGTGTTAATAAATCTAATTTTGTATATTAAACCAAGTTATAGATTTCAATTATATTTTAAAAAGCTTTATATTACTTATTTTTTGTAAATATTATTTTCTTAAATTTCATTTTATTAAGGAACTTTTCCTTTACTGTATTATATTTATTTTATGATTTTTTAAAATTTGTGTTATTATTTATAAGAAACTAAATATGATAAAATAAGAAATAAAATCGTATATTTTCCAAATTAATTTTAATTAGTTTTTATTTTTTTTATCCTAGGGTTTTGTTTTTTTTTTATTTTTTACCCACACAATTATAAATTTTATTTAAAATTGGTAAAAGATATATTTGGATCAATAATAGGTATGCATTTTATCAATGATAAATAATGTTGAGTATTCTGAGCAGATAACTCCATAAAATATGGCATCGACGTAACACAATAGTGACAAATTTATCAACCAAAACGTGACAAAGTTATTTGTAAAATGTAAGAAATAGGGCATTTCTATTAATATAAATATTTTGGGATGGTTGGTTACCATCAAAAACTGTGATTTAACATAGCAATACATTCTATCCAGTGCCACTAATACTTTACACAAGAACTATCTCATAAAAAGTTGTTCTAGTTCCTTAAAAATTAAGGAATAAACAGCTTTTTCTAATGTTAATGGAAATGTACAGATATATCTTTACGATTTTACAAAAAAATATATAAAATGCTACGGTCAGTTATATTAAATCTAAACTAAGAATTTATAAATTATACAAGTACCCCACAAAAAGAAATTTGTAATTTAAAAACAATATAAAAATATTTTATTAGGTGGAAAAAATATAAAAGGCAAACAGAAATTCCTAAAAATAAAACAATTTACTATTTTTAGGAGTCCTATAATGACAGAAAAAACGCATTTTTTTTAACCAAAAATATTACGTTGCATATGTATAACAAGAAAATATACAACAAATATAATACTTATATAAATATTCTCATTTTTATATGTTGCAACCAAACAATATTTTCATTTTATACTGGATTGTCTTCTTAAATATTAAAATTTAAGATTAGTTTTTCTGCCAACTGTTTCATAATTAGTTAAAAGTATTTCAAAATAATATCAAAAATAAATGCATCAACATTTATTTCTATGTGAGTAATTTTTTTAATAAAAAATTACACACATAATTTAAATAAAAACCTAAATTTAAATTTCTCATTTTACCAAAATATAACTAAATAACAAAGTTAAAGCCAAAATATTTCTTTTTGGAAAAAATGTCGTTACTGTACAGGGTCTTTGATTATATTTACGTGGCTTCTGGAGCCTTTATTTTTAAAGACAAAAATTTTTTTTATAAAAATTGTAGGTTTTTTCCATATTATCTTTTAAAAATATCGCAATAAAAAAATGGAAAAATATAGGCAACTTCAACTTTTTTAAATAAAACAACCTGTATATTAGGCGCTACAACGAAAGATCTTTTTTCTGATTTCAAAATATATATACATTGATGATATTTTTGAGAAATTTAAGCTTAAAATATAAATAAATTGAAAAAATAAATCATATTAGTATCAAGAAAGTTATGAAAACAATAAAATTGTTTTAATATTTGACGTATTGATATTGTAAAAAGTTGAATTTATCATTTTAACTATTAAAAGTCGTTTGTATTGCTTTTTTGTCGATGGGCTATTCAGAAGAACAAAAAATCGCTATTATAATGTGACGACAGTGCAAAGGCAATATTACTTATTACATCCTTAACAACGGGTACCATCTACAGATACTATTAAATACATAGTAAAAAAGTTTATTAAACGAAAAAGCTTTAAAATAAAGAAAAGGACTGCAGCACGAAATGAAAACAAAGTTTTGGATATCCTCGTTTTTTCAGGATAATTATTATACTTTTTCTTTTGGACTAGCACAAACTACTTTTTAATAATTTTAGAAAATCCTGCAAATATCAATCTCGGATGCGGCATGTGAACTTAATAAAAGAGATTAAAAATTTATTTAACCTAAAAATTTTACAAATGTTATCCTTATAAATTTATGTCCGTTCAGAATATTCCTGAACAAAACATGCAGGACCGACCTGCATTGAAAATAGCTAGGTTTATGCAGCAGGATCCAAAGTTTTTAAATAAAATTCTATTCACCGACAAGTTTTCCTTCACTTTAGCAGGAATGTTTAATCACAAAAATAAACATTATTGGTCCAGAGAAAACTCTCATCAAATTCAGCAACAAACAATTTTATTGTTTCCATGGCTTTCTTGATACTAATATGAAACTTTTTTGTAATTTATTAATAATTTAACCTAAAATATTTCAAAAATGGTTCATCCAAATATCATCAGTGTATTGAAATCAGAAAAAAAATATCTTTCGTTGTAGCGTATAATATACAGGGTGTTTTATTTAAGAAAGTTGAAGTTGCCTATATTTTTCCATTGCTTTATTGCGATATTTTTTTACTGATAATTTCAAAAGATAATATTAAAAAAATCCTACAATTTTTATATAATTTTTTTTTCTGTCTTCAAAAATAAAGGCCTCAGAAGCCACGTAAATATAATCAGAGACCCTGTACACGGGGGTGTCAAGTCTAGAAATATATCATAGACCAAAATAATTTCTTAGTTTAAAGTTTATATGATAACTTGCAGTTAGTATTTTATTAAATTTTAGTAGGTACTACACAAATGGATACGAACAAATCAAGGCGTCCTACTACTTAACAAACTATATTCTAAAATTGTTCGTTCAATACTACGAAACGCACAAAATAGCGCACTAAACTTGAGATTAGTATGGGATATAATTTAATTTTATCAGTTATGTTACCTACCTAATAGATCTTAGTGTTATAAGGAAAGGTTAAAAATTATCTTATACGTGTGTAATCAAGAAACTGCGAAACTGAAACAAGTAATATTCTAAATATTTAAAACTCCTACTAGAATTTATGATTAGATTTGATAATTACATTCTGAAAAAAGAAAATCTTAATTGCACATGGATTTTAAAAAGCCTGATATTTGGATTAGCACGACAATTGGATGCATGAAGCATTTGGATTGTCGACAATTGGTCATTAAAAAAAACAATTACAAAAAATACTTGCTTTTATACTGTACTGATTGCCACAGACAATGGTATAAAAAAAGCTTTATTTTGAGAATATTACTGCTAATATTTTAACATTACTATAATCTAGGAGTTGATACTTTAAAAGCTATTCGTATAGTCAAAATGCCAAATGATTAAATCATACCTGATCCAATCACTGGGTTGCTTAAAAAAATCTAGGCTTGCTTAATTATTTCCATTTCCATAAATTGTGCCAATTTTTAGCTAAAACTGGCACCCCTGTCTTAAAATCATTAAAAAGACTCGACAGGTTGAATTTAAGTTAAGTCCCCGATAACGTCAGTTATCAGGATTACGAAAAAAAGATCCATTTTAGACTTACTCTTGTTAATATATAAATTTTTACTAAAAAATGTACAGAGTGTTCAAAAAAACATGAAGCGACGTTTAATGGAATATTCTTTGGCCAAAAAATAAGACAAAATTATCCAGTCATATTAGGAGTTTCACTTTGGAATTGGAGATAGTCAGCTATAAACTTGTATAAACCTTTATTTTGACACCCTCAAACTTGTCTTAAAACCTACTTATCGTAGGATGTCCGCTACTGCACCTTTTCAAGGTCAAAGGTCAAAAAATGTTATATAAACATAGCCCCAATACTTTTCTTATTTTAAGATATATGATTGACAAAAACATTTTCCCTTTATTTTGAAATCGGGTTTTTGAATTTCTATAAAACTTGGTACAGTTGGAACATTGACCTAAGGATACATTTTTGGTACTATTATGGACTCGTAGCGTAGCTTCAGGAAATTTTATTCTTTTTTTACCATTATTTTGCCATAACTTTTTTGCTAATAATATTATTGTTAATTTGGTACCTGATACCTATTCTTAGCTTAGTTTTACATAATAAGACACTCTTAAATTAATTTGTTAAACTTAACGATTTTCCAGATAGTGCAATTTTAAATTTGCATGGTACGAAGACTAACCCTTAAAATTAAAGCAATAGGAACTTTTACAAAGAAGTGTCCACTGCTTGCTTAAATAAATGCATTAAATCTTTGTTTCATTGACACCCTTAACACTTTTTGTAAACATTAGAATTAATATTAACGTATCTCGAAAACAGTTGAGTTTATTAAGTAAATTTAAAAGTTTTTTTTTAATGTAGAACTAATTAGAGAGAAAGTGCCATGTATCAAATTATCAATAATAATAATACCAAACAAGTTATGGCAAAATGTTAGGAAAAAATAAATAAAATTGCCTCAAAGTACACCACTGGTCCACATTAGTATCGAAAGCTTATCATTAGAAAGTGAATTTTGCTCAGTGCTCCAACTGTAAACTTTTTTTTTACATCCCGTATCTTATAAATGGGGCTGTTTTAAAGCTATATCTATAAAAATGTTTATATAAATAATGGGTACATCATTGTTAACACAGCATAATTATTAAAAACAAGTATAAAATACAAACTGAGCAAAATACAACATAGTAGTCCAATCTAAATGTTTCATTTCCAAATATTAGAACCAATCCATGGTCCGCGTTGTATCCGTTTTCGTAATTAAAATAAAGTGACCTTACGAACGTTAATTTAATGTTGCTATGAGACGTATCATAAATACCAGTTATGTCACCAACAACATCAATAATAGTAGATTTTATAGATTTTACTTGTTTCAATTAATTAAAAACTATGTACATCATTATTAAAAATAAATAATAATGGTTAGCGATGTAAAATTTGTAAAAACATACTACTTACTTTGTTTAAGTCGCTACACTAAAACATAAAGACAACAGCTAACAACTACACATAGCCGCCAAAATTACAAAATACTGCTTAATTTTAAAATAATATTTACTTGTAGATAAAATCTTCAAATACTCTTTACGAATAAGATTTATGTAGGTTAAGTGATGAGTCATAAATAGGGATACTAAGCGTTAATGAGACGGTGCTGCTTTAGACGCTTTTACTAACTTTTACAGTACATTTATAATAAAACGCAATGTTATTGTAGCGATCTATTATTTAAAATTTATGCTACTGAGTTCAAAAAAACGTATCTTGTGCTCCATAACTTTAGCAAAAGTCACGATTTCACGATTATGGGAAAAAAGATTAAGACGCAGTGATCTATTAATCAGTGTACAGAGCTGTCGCAATTACTTTTTAAAAGTAATTCAATTACAATTACTCTTCTAAGCAGTAGTAAATTACAATAACCAATCACTAGCATGTTTGTTTAAAGTAATTTAATTATCAATTAAAACCAAAAGTAATTTAATATTTTAGCAATTACTCTATTTAAATTACTACAAGTATTAAACGCGATACACCAAACAAATAAAATATTTATACTAATATGCATCATACGCCCACGTGACACTATTCCAACTGCTTTCTCGGCAAGTTCAGCATTAAATGAATCCAAATAAAAATTCCTTTTTATCCTACCCCAAACATCAACAGATTTTTTTACAAAAAAAAGTATAAAAACGGTGGCGGTTAGCATCAATTGAAAATACTAAATCGGCGCGGAGGCGGCATCGCCAGAGTCAAAGCGGCCCGTCGTGTTTCAAGATGTTCTTTCTGGCTGGCCAAAATTCCGGCAGTTTTTCCATAAAGTAAGGTAATTAAATTTTTCGTAGTAATTCAATTATTTTTTATTTAATTGAATTAATTTCTAAGTAATTCAATTACTTTTTAAGTAATGAATTACTTGGGATTCGTGAAAATCAATTACCAATTACGATTACATTAACCTATTAATTGATAATCCAAATACAATTACCTTTTCCGAAAAGTAATCGAATTAAAGTAATCCTGAGAAGTAATTGAATACGATTTTTTAATTATTTTAATTTAATTACAGACAGCTGTCAGGGTATCCAGCTGTACTATTAAAAAATCGATTTGCAATAACATTTTAGGACTACAGCTTATCCCATAATACTAGATAGGTATTTTTTAGTGTGGTTACCTTGTGTAAAATTTAAATTTTTAAGATAAAAAATGAAGTTTGGTATGCCGGTATTTGACATTGTTCGACTTATTTACTTTTTTTGATAGAAAATGTCTATTACTTTCAGGTCTTTATTCGGACCACCGGTGTATTTTCTCTTATTTCGATAGAATATGACATTTTGAATAAAATGACGCCTTATTGTATTTTTTGCTCCAAAATATTTAGTGTTTTAAATTGCTATCAAGAGGGATGGAACTGGTTAAAACGACTAGTTTTATATCAAGTAGTTATGAAAAAGTTACTTACTCATTTTTTGTTTTTTAAGGCTTCTACCGACGGGGTAAGTTTACAAAATCCTATTTTTAGTCCTAGTTTGTTTTTCTAAATGGAATAAGTTCACTCATTAGCGTATCCTGGAAGAGCGTTTTGTTCTAAATAAGTTAATACTTAGAAGTCCGTATTTTAAGTAAAATTAGTATTATAACTAACTCAATAAATTAATTACTCTGGTATAAAATGACATAGGTATTTAGTGTTGTGGATGGCGGCGTCCATAAAAAAAACACAATCGAGGTTAAAACTAAACATAAGGCATTGATATTGCTTTGGTAAAACTAAAAACTTTAACAAATTTAACACTTTTTTTAAAAGGAAATACAAATTTTGAAATATCAAGCTTGGAATTAATTCTTATGTAAAATATCATTATCCTTAATTAACAAAAATTACCGTTTATAGAATTACATAAAAAATCCAATAACAGTTTTATCCTAAATACCGAATATGTAATATTAGGAATAAAGTGTTTTTTAGAACATGCTATCCAGCCATCCCCGTACCATTGGAAAAAAATAAGTAATGACCATAAATATGATTTGAAAACCTTTACCCCATCTGTAGAAGCTATAAAAACAAAAAGGTGATTAAATTAACTTTTTCATAGCTACTTGATTTAAAACTAGAGCTGCCGCAATTACTTTTAAAAAGTAATTTAATTATCAATAAGAACTAAAAGTAATTGAATATTTTAGCAATTACTCCATTTAAATTACCACATATATTAAACACGATACACTAAACAAGATATTTATTCTAATATGCATCATAGGCGCATGTCACACTATTCAAACTACTTTCTCGGCAAAGTAAACATTAAATGACTCTTAAATAAAAATTTATTTTTATTCTATATCTATATCAATAGATTTTGCCACAAAAAAAGTATAAAAACGGTGGCGGTAAGCATCAATCGAAAATACTAAATAGGCGCGGAGGTGGCGTTCGCCGGATTCAAAGCGGCTCGTCGTGTTTCAAGATGTTCTTTCTGGCTGGCCAAAATTCCGGCAGTTTTTCCATAAAGAAAGGTAATTGAATTTTTCGTAGTAATTCAATAACTTTTAAGTAATGAAATTACTTTCTAAGTAACTGAATTACTTGGATTTGTGAAAATCAATTACCAATTACGATTACATTATCCTATTAATTGATAATCCAAATACAATTACCTTTTCCGGACAGTAATTGAATTAAAGTAATCCAGTTACTGAGAAGTAATTGAATATGATTTTTTAATTATTTTAATTTAATTACCGACAGCTCTGTTAGGGTATCCAGCTGTATATTAAGAAACCGATTTGCAATAAAATTTTGGTACTACAGTTCATAATACTAGGAATTTCTTAGAAATGGTTATCTTCTGTAAAATTTAAATTTTTAAGATAATATTTGGTATGCCTGCTTTTAACATTGTTTGACATATTTACTAGTTTTGACAAAAATGTCTATTACTTCCATTTTTAGGATAAAAAAATAGAAATGAATATTTAGTGTTTTAAACTGCTATCTAGAGGGATGGAACAAGGTTAAAACGATTAGTTTTAAATCAAGTAGTTATGGAAAAGTGTACTTAACCATCCTTTGTTTTTTAAGGCCTCTACGGACGAGGTAAAAGAGTTTAAAATCCTATTTTTAGTCAAAGCCTATTTTTTCTAAAAGGGACGAGTTTCGTTCATTAGCATATCCTGCAAGAGCTTTTTGTTCCAAATAAGTTGGCACTTAAAAGTCAGTATTTTGAGTAAGAATATTTCTAGAATAAACTCAATAAATTAATTACTCTTGTATAAAATGACATAGGCATTAAGTGTTGTGGATGGTGGCGTTTATAAAAAAACACAATCGAGGTTAAAACTAATCATAAGACATTGGTATTGCTTTGGTAACTTTAAAAACTTTAACAAATTTAACACTTTTTTAAAAAGCAAATAAAAATTTTGAAATATCAAGCTTGGAATCAATTCTTATGTAAAATATCATTATCCATAATTAACAAAAATTACCGTTTATAGAATTACATAAAAAATCCAATAAGAGTTTTACCCAAAATACCGAATATGTATTATTAGGAATAAAGTGATTTTTAGGATATGCTAACTAGCCATCCCCGTACCATTGGCAAAAAATAAGGTATGACCATAAATATGATGTTGAAAACCTTTACCCCATCCGTAGAAGCCATAAAAACGAAAAGGCGATTAAATTAACTTTTTTCATAGCATAGCTAAACAAGTTAGCGAATCCAACAATGCTTATACATGTCAAATAGTGACATACCACATTTCTTCTTTTATCTCAAAAAAATAAAAAAAAATACAGTGGGGAAGTTTTGCTGCAAAACACCCGATAGAAACACGAACTAAAAAAATGGTGGCTGTTCACTAAGCGATTAAGAAAATGACAGAATAGTAAATCGCTAGAGTAGAGTTGTGTTAGTATGTCTATGTATATGTACCCTTGGTCCGGGCGAATTTAAGCTACAATATTTACCTATTAGACTAGTCGAGAAGTGTGTTTCATGCGAAAAATAGTTAAAAGGCTTCGAGAAATATGAGCCATAGCTCATTCGTCTCGGAATACAAATGTTAGAAAGGCATTTTAAGAATTTTTCTGCTAATAAAGATTGCAGTTGTTATAAACGAAAACGGAAAAAAAACCTTTTAATTCTGGATGATAACTCAGACACCATAAGAGATAGCTTGCTGCTAGTTGCAAAAAAGATTCTTAAAGAGGAGAAAATTTTCATTAAGGCATTAAATATTAATTCAAAATTTTAAAAAATATGGTGTATTCGGAATACTTTAAAGAGTTTATTCCTGTAGAAAATTTAACTAAAAGTTAATTTTTTAACAAGTTAGGCAATTGTTAATTAACAAAATTGTCTCGAAGTTTCGTCTTTATTGTACAGTTGTATTCACTGAAAATGGGTACAAGTCTTATGACTACATTTTGCCATATTTGCGTAAATCAGGCTTTTCTTATCAACGTCGATAGAAAAAACAAAAACATAAAATGTGCATTTTGCGCATGTTAACGCAAATTTTTAAACTCAACGTAACCAATAATAATAACAAAAACTGAAAATTATAGTTAATATTTAATTATAATGTAATATATGATTTATAATAAAATAAAAATTAAAAATTAATATTTGGTCATATGACCATTTTTTTCGACTATTTGAACCAATCTGTCTGGAATTGAGTTAATTAAATTTACTATAACATTTGAATCAAGCTCTTCCCAGCAGTCGTGGATAACTTCCCATAATTCATTACAATTGTTTGGTCTAAAATTTCTTTTATATATTTCTTTTACAATTAGGCCCCAAACATTCTCTATGGGATTAATATCAGGACTGTGAGCGGGCCATGGCAAGACTTCAATATTATTACGATGAAACCATTCCCTCACAGCAATTGCGGTATGGACCGGGCAATTATCCTGCTGAAAGACAAATGAGTTATTTGGATATATTTGTCAAACAGATGGGAGCATAACATTTTCCAGAAGAGCCATGTAATGTTCGGCGTTAAACCTTCCCTCCAATCGCCAGCAGACACCAAGTCCATAAGCACTTATCCAACCCCATACATTTACTGAAAATCGCCCAGGTCTGAAAGCAAGATCGCTAGTGTAGCGTTCTTCGAATCTTGTATTGTCTGGACGGTAGACACGAATTTGTCCATTATATGTTGACTGAAAAACCTTTTCATCAGTGAATACTACCGTGTTCCAAAACTGGTGGTCACGGTATATATAATTTAGGGCAAAAGTAAACGAGACTGTTTCCGTTCTTCTGTGAGCATCATTTTTTTTTTGCAGCTACGCGGTTTTTAAGTCAGATTCTTTGACTCTTCTGCTAGCGGTAGGTTGAGACCCAGGAAATCCTGTGTCAATGACAGCGTTTCTTGCAGTTTCAAAAGGATTTGCCCTTAGATATTCCAGAAATGCATTATCTTGTTCAGGGACGGAAATGCGTGCTGGGCCAGTACCAAATTTTCTTTTCAAAAGAACCACTCATTGAACCCAACGTTGCTTAATTCTTGAAATATTGGTTTTTCATTTCAGTTAAATCCGCTGAAATTGCACGTATTGACCACCCATCTTCAATTGTAGCTATTATTTGAGCTTTTTCAATTTCAGTTAAATGACGAGGCATTTTGAAAATTTTTGGCACTGACAGGCTTGTCAAATTCAATCAAAACCGAATTACACTATAACAATTTTAGTGTACCATTTTCAATGAATACAACTGTACATTTAAGAAAATAAAAATTAAATCATTTTCGTAAAAAATTTTCTCTTCGTGGAGCTCTTCTTTTAAACATACTTAACAAGATCAAGCCATAAAAGTTTTTAAAAAAGTTATCCTTTGTTTATAATAATTTTAAAACTTTGACAAAAAATAAAAAATCAGATTTCTATTGTCAAAGTTATAAAATTATTATAAACAAAAGATTAAAATGTATTAATCTTTTATGGCGTGATCTTGTTAAGTATGTATATAAGAAGGGCTCCACGAAGTGAAACATTTTTACGACAATTATTTAAACATTTTTTTAAATGCACAATGCAAACAAAATTTCGTAAACAATTTTGTTAATTAACAACAGTCTAACCTGTTGAAAAATTAACTTTTAGTTAAATTTTCAACGGAAATAAATTCTTTAAAGTGTTCTAAATACACCATAATTTTTTAATAATTTTCAATTAATATTTAATACCTTAAAAAGAATTATTTAGCCTGACGTACTCGGTTTTGACTCCGAGCGCGCAACTAAAATAGGTCGCGCGGGGGCCTATTTTCAGCGTTAAAATAAAATTATAAATAATGGAGATGAAGTGTTCGGGAGTTAGGGCTTTTTTCTTAGAAATTTCCTTCTTTTTAAGGATCTTTTTTGCAATTCCCGCTTCCATTGTTTTTAAGTTAACATCAAAAATCAAAAGGGCTTCTTTTTTTCGTTTTTTCTGTCAATAACAATTCAATTTTTATTGGAAGAAAAAATCTTCAAATTTGCATTTCGCGTCGTATGAGCTATAACTCGAATTTTTTAAAGCTTTCTAACTATTTTTCCCAAGAAACATACTTCTCGAACTATAGAAACAACAGCAAATTGTTTAACGATAACTTAATTTGTGTAGGTTTTTTTTAGATTAGTTTATTGGTGAAAAAATTAAATTTTAAGTTATGCTACTTTATCACTAAAGTTGCGAAATGTCCATTAAAAAGCAAATCAAAAGCAGCATGCGTCAAAGTTGTCTTAGATATTATCTATTGACTTTATCGGCGAACATATTACACACAATAAAAAAGTAGCCGTTTGACGATATAATAAATCGCAAATATTTAGTGTAGTATAGTAGCGCTTCTTATTATAGTATTATTCTAAATATCATACCAGCACTAATGTTATATATATTTTAGTTATTATTAGTAGGTACTAGGTATGTATATGCCAACTGCACTCGAATATACCCTAACAGAAATAAAGAGACAGTGTTCAAAAAATAATTAAAATTACATATAAAACAGTAAACAAGACAGTTACGTTATTTAACAGCATGTTTTTAAGCATAATCTATAACGTAATATTAGGGAATAAAACTCTAAAAAGTTGTTTGGCTTCGTTAAATGAAAGTAAAAAAACCAAGACAATAATAATACTTATTTAGGTATGTCAAAAATACATTTTTATTAAGCCACGAAAATGTATCTATCATGGTTTCAAAAAATTCTGATTTAAAAATAACCGATCTGCTGCGTTTTAACCATTTGTCTATTGAAGAAGTGTGTTTCAGCGAAAAATAGTTAGAAGACTTTGAAAAATATGAGCGATAGCTCATCCGACGCGAAATGGAAATCCGAGAATAGCGTTTTGAAGATTTTTTTGCCAATAAAAATTCCAATTGTTATTAACAAAAAACCAAATGTAAAAAGACATTTGGATTTTTGATGATAACTCAAAAACCATAAAAGATAGTGGAAATTGCAAAAAAGATCCTTGAAGACGAAGAACTTTTCGATAAAAAATTTATAGTTTTAATTTAACGCTGAAAATGGGCCTCGTGCGACATTTTTGGTTGCGCCCTCGGCGTCAAAACCGAGTACGTCACACTAAATAATTTTTTGAAGGTATTAAATAATAATTGAAAATTTTCAAAAACATTATGGTGTATTCAGAACACATCAAAGAATTTATTTCCGTTGGAAATTTAACTTAAAGTTAGTTTTTCAAGAAGTAAGACAACTGTTAATTAACAAATTAATTTGAACTTTCGTCTTCATTGTACAACAAAAAAATAATTGTCGTATAAATTTTTTGCTTCTCGAAAAATGTATACGACAATTATTTTTTTGTACAATGAAGACAAAAGTTTAAAACAACTTTGTTAATTAACAATTATCTAACTTCTTGAAAAATTACCCTTTAGTTAAATTTTTAACGGTAAAAAATTCTTTGAAGTATTTTAAATACACCATAGTTTTTTAAAGCAATTTAACATAATTTAATACCCTAAAAAAATATTTTGTGTGACGTACTCGGTTTTAACACCGAGCGCGCAACCAAAAACTTTCACGCGGAGGCCCAATTTTAGCGTTAAATTAAAATTATTAATATGGGAGTTAGAACTCCGTGAGTTGGGACTTTTTTATCGGAAATGTTTTCGTTTTTAAGGATCTTTTTTGTAATTTCCACTATCTCTTATGGTTTTTGAGTTATTATTAAAAATCGAAATGGCTTTTTTATTTCGTTTTTTGTTAATAACAATTGCAATATTTATTGGCAGAAAAACATCGTTAAAACGCCTTTCTTAATTTGCATTCCGCGTCTAATGAGCTATTGCTATCATTTTTTGAAACCTTTAGTCATGTAGCCATATAAATCCATCAAAACCAAGTAAAATATAACTTTTACTAAAGCATTCAATCAGAACATAATAACTCTTAAGCAATAAAAATGGAGCGATACAAAGCTTTCAAAATTTAACTAGGATTTTGAAATTTAATTGAAATTTTTTAAACTTTTTCAAGCCATTTAAAAACTGTGAAACCAAAGCATACTTTACCATAATAAGGTAACAAAAACTAAAAAACTATGGTTGGAATGGTTAGTAGGAACCATATTATACCTTTTAATAAACTGACCCTGGTAACTAATGAATTAAAAAAATATCCAACTTTGCAACCCTTAATACAATTTCAAATAAAATTAAAATTAAAACTTAATAATAAAAATGATAGTAAAAAACCTTTTAGAACTCATAACATTAAGACCTGCGTTGTCGAGTAACTTTTCCATAACTACTTGATTTAAAATTAACCGTTTAAAGCCGGCGTGGGGATTAAATTAATTGTAAGAGGTAGATGTTCGACAAATCAAAAAAGGGCATTTAAATACTAAACTCTAAGTAAAAATTAAAAGATTTTTTAAGATAATTTGAAAGATAAGTACAATTTTTTTAATTTTTTTGAATAACAAATATAACCAAATTTTTAACTTACAATTACTTAAAATTATTTAATCTAAAATTTATAATCTAAAAAATTTAAACACTTTCAAGCATTCTAAAGATTTAATATATTTTAAACTGAAATTAAAAAATCGTAAATTTGTCTGCCATCTTAAGTCAAATAAATTTAAAATGTAATTGACTTATAATAAATTTGATTGGAAAACACAAAAGTAAGCAATTAAAAAATAACACCATTGGTTTACAATTTTAAACTTTTAAATTATTAAAAGTCAAATACATACCAATCAAAAATCAAGTTTTTTTAAGGTATTTATAAATATTTAATACTTTTTTAACTAAAATTTGGAAATCGTAAATGTAATAGCCGTCTTACGACATTTTAATTTGAAGTGTAACTGACTATGAATATTTAATGGAAAACACAGAAATACACACACAACTGACAAAAGTACCCGTGGTATCGAAATTTGTTACTCCCAATTATTTATAATTATTTAATTGCAAATAAATAAACCTAAAAATGAAAAAAATTCTAAAGCATTTGTAAAGATTTATTACTTTTAAAACCGAAACTAGGAAATTTTAAATTTGTCTGCTATTTAAGGGTCAGTTAAAATTTAAATGTAATTGACTAAATATAAATTTGATTGAAAAACCCAAAACCAAGCAACTAAAAAATTAATACCATTGATATTTTAATATGAAACTCGTAAATTATGTAAAATTATTTAAACTCAAATAAATAATCCCAAAAATTAGGATACTTTGGAGCATTTGTGAAGACTTTCTATTTTTAGAACTGAAATTTGGATATCGTAAATTTGAGAGCCTAGCAAAATTTAAAATGTAACTGACAGTATAAAGCTAATGAAAAACACAAAAATAAACAACTAAGAAATAGGTTCAGTGGTGTAGATATATTCTCAATTATTTAAAATTATTTAGTCCCAAATAAATAACCTGAAATATCGAAATACTTGTAAGTCATATTGAAGTAATTTTTAAAATATAATTGATTTAATATAAATTTAATTGAAAAATACTGAACTGGGTTAACTGAAAAAATTATACCATTTAAAACATGTAAATGATTTTAAAGCATTTAAATTCAAATAATTCCAAAAATGCAAATACTTTCAAATATTTGTAAAGACTAATAATTTATTTTAAAAATTGAAATTTGAAAATCGTAAATATAATAGGTCCTTTGAGCCAACTAAATTTAAAAAGTTCCTGACAATATAAATTTGATGGGAAAACACAGAAATAAACAAAAAAAAAATGATAGCAGTGGTACCAACCAACATTTGTAACTCACAATTATTCAAATTCATTTAATTTTAAATAACTAATCAAAAAATTTAAAATACTTCCCACCATTTTTAAATATTTAAATTTGATTTAAAATCACAAAAATAAGCTATCAAAAAATAATACCTTTGGTATTTCTATTTGAAATTCGTAAGTTATACTAAAATATTTAAACTTAAATAAAAATGTTAAAAATCAAAATATAATACATCATTTGTGGAGATTTATCATTTTTAAAATTGAAAATAAGAATTGCAAATTTGTTAGCCACTTTAATTCAAGTTGTTAATTTTCAACTAATTTAAGTCAGATAAATTTAAAATGTAGCTGACTTATAACAAATTTGATTGGAAACACAAAAGTAAGCAACTAAAAAATAATACCTTTAATATTTTAATGTAAAAGTGGTAAATGATTTTACATTATTTAAACACAATAAATAATCCTAAAAATCAAAGTAATTTTAAGCATTTGTAAAGATTCAATACTTTTAAAACTGAAACTAGGAAACTGCAAAAAAAACTTAAAAATTATTACCATCGGTATTTCAATTTAAAAGTCGTAAAATATTTTAAATTATTTAAACTTAAATAAATAATCCCAAAAATTAAGATACTTTCGAGCATTCGTAAAGATTTGCCATTTTTAAAACTGGAGTTTGGAAATAGTTATTTTGATAGTCGTCTTAGAACATATAAAATTAAAATGTAACTGACAATATAATTTTAATGAGAATCACAGAAATAACTAAAAAAAAGTACCGGTTGTTCCGAAATTTGTAACTCACAATTATTCAAAATTATTTATTCCTAAATAGATAATCGAAAAATCAAAATACTTTCAAGCATTCGTTAAAAATTAATATTTTTAAAACTGAAATTGGGAAATTGTAAATTTGTCAGCCATCGTCAGTCATTTAAATTTCAAACGTAATGGACCTATTATAAATTTGACTGGAAACACAAAACTAAGCACCTAAATAATAATACCCTTTGGAAAATCCTAAGTTATTTTAAATAACTTACGATCTCATCTCTAAAAATTTATTATTTTTAAAACCGAAACTTGCAAATTTATCAGCAATTTTAAGTCAGTTTTATTTAAAATTTAAAAGACTTAATACAAATTTAACTGAAAAACACAGAACTGGGCAACTAAAAAAAATAATACTATTTGTCTTTTAATGGGAAAGTCGGATAAATCTTAAACTATTTAAACTCAAAGGAATAAATCCAAAAATCAAGATATTTCTGAGTATTTGTAAATATTTATGAAACTGAATTTGAAAATCGTAAATTTGATAGTCGTCCCCAGGCAGCTAAATTTAAAATGTTACTGACATAATACAGTTGACAAGAAAATAGAAAAATCAACAACTAAAAAAATAGTACCGCTGGTATCGATATGTATAATTTAGAATTATTTAGTCTCAAATAAATAACAATACAAAAATTAAAAAACTTTCAAGCATTTGAAATAAGGAAACCGTAAATTTGTCAGCCATCTTAAGTCAGTTACATTTAAAATGTAATTGACTTATAATAAATTTGATGGGATAACACAGAACTAAGCAACTAAAAAAATAATAACCTGTGGTATTTTAATTTGAAACTTATAAATTATTTTAAATTATCATTATATTAAAATATAACTCGTAAATGTGTCAGCTAGTCAGATAAATTTAAAATATAATTGACCTGGAATTAATCGGATTGGGAAAGACAGAACAAAGCAACTAAAAAAACCGTTGGTAATAAATCTTATTAAAACTTATATTTAAAAACTTAATAGCCGTCTTAAGTCATCTAAATTTTAAATGTAACTGACAACATAAATTTGATGGAAAAGCCCAAAAATAAACAACTAAAAAAATAGTTATGGTGATACCAAAAGTTATAAATATTCAAAATTATTAAATTTCAAATTAATAATCTGAAAAATCAAAATACTTTTAAGCATTGTTAAAGATTTAATATTTTTAAAATAAAATACGAAAATCGTAAATTTGTCAGCCATTTTAACTCAGTTCAATTAAAAATGTAATTGACTTATATAATAAATTTAATAAAAAAACAATACTTAACAAGCTAAACAATAATACTAATATTTTAACTTAAAACCTGTAAATTATTTTAAATTCTTTAAACTGAAATAAGTTATCCCAAAAATCAAAATAATTTTAAGCATTTGTAAAAATTTCATATTTTTAAAACTAAAACTATTAGTTTGCAAATTTCCATATTAAGTCAATTAAATCTAAAATGTAACTGACTTAATAAATTTTTGATGGAAAAACACAGAACTGGGCAATTGAAAAATTAATATTATTGGTAATTCAATTGTTAAGTCGTTAACTATTTTAAATTATTTAAACTCAAATAAATAATTTAAAAATCATGATACTTCAAGCATTTTCTAAAAATTGATATTTTTAGAACTAAAATTTGAAATTTGTAAATCTAATAGCCGTCTTAAGCCAGCTAAATTTAAAATGTAACTGATGAAATAAAGTTGATGAAAAACACAGAAATAAACAACTAAAAAAATAATACCGGTTTATCGATATTTGTAATTTATAATACAATTTTTAATTTACATACAAATAAATAACCTGAAAAATTAAAATACTTTCAAGCTTTTGTAAAGATTTAATATTTTTAAAACCAACATTAGAAAATCGCAAATTTGTCATCCATTTTTAGTCAGTTTTAAAATATAACTGACAAAATATAAGTTTAATTGAAAAATAAGAAACTTGAATAACAAAAAAAAAAAATATTACCATTTGTATTTTCTTTTAAAGCTCGTAAACTATTTTAAATCATTTAAAGTCAAATAAATGGTCCCAAAAATCCAGATATTTTCAAGCATTTGTAAAGACTTTTAAAGCTAAAATTAGGAAATGGTAAGTTTGACAGCAGTATTAAGGCAGGTAATTTTAAAATGTAACTGACAATATAACACAGAAATAAACAACTAACAAATAGTACCGGTGGTAACAAAATTTGCAACTCATAATTGTTTAAAATTATTTAATCTCAAATTAATAATCTGCAAAATCAAAATACTTCCAAGCATTTGTAAAAATCTAATATATTTTAAATTGAAATAAGGAAATCGTAAATTTGTCTGCCATCTTGAGTCAGATAATTTTAAAATTATTCAAAATTATTTTTTCTTAAATAAATAATCTGGCAAATTAAAATACTTTCAAGGATTTTTAAAATTTTAGAATTTTTAAAACTGAAACCAAAAAAACATAAATTTGTCAGCCATTTTAGGTAAGGTTTTAACATGTTACTGACTTAATATAAATTTAATTTAAAAATAATAAATTTATTTCAATTTGAAACTCGTAAAATATTTTAAAATGTTTAATCTTAATTAAATAATCTTAAAAATTAAAATACTTTAAGGCCTTCTAAAGTTTTGTTACTTCTAAAACTAAAATTTCGTAAAAATGGTTAATTTGATAGCCGTCTTAACCAAAGTAAAACCATAACAAACAATATAAATTTAATGGAAAAACACAAAAATAAACACCTAAAAAATAGTACCGGTGGTACCGAATTTTAAAACTTACAATTATTTAAAACTATTTAATCTTAAATAAATAATCAAAAAAACCAAGATACTTCCAAGCATTTTTTAACTTTTATTATATTTAAAACTAAAATAAAAAAAAATTAGCCCCTAAAATCGGCAAAATTTAAAATGTAACTGATTTAGAATAAAACTTTCAGGACTAGCAAAAAGTAAACACTAGACTTTATTGAAAGCATTTAAAAGCTTCTAGATACAACATTAAAAAAAAAAAATAATAAATAAAAAGAAAAAAAATTATATTACAGTTAAACCAGAGTTTTTTGAAATATTACCGATTTTAACATCTGTCCTTACATATCGTAAAACTACTTTTACGATTTTTAAATGATAATGGGTTTTTAGGTAAACTAATAAAATTTGGTATAAAATCAGGATACTCTAAACCCTAGTTACACATTTTTAAAGCCAAAAAAAAAAGTTCCAGTATTAAAATTTTAGGACCTAAGTGACCGAGCAATCAAACCCATGTTATTATTTACTATTTTAAAGTTATTTTTTTAATAACAAATCCCTTTAGAATATTTTTTAACTACAAAGTAAATAAAAAGCAATAAGTCCTTGCACACAATTGAAATTAAAGGAAAACTCTTTGGATACTTTTATATAAACCATTTCAAGTAAATCTGATTATCAAATTTATTATTATCCGGATAAAGAAAACCTAAAAAAAAACGTTTTTGAGTATTTTTTGAAGAGCCTAAAAGAAAAACTAGATATAGTTTATAGGCCTTTTATTGCAAATAAATTTTAAGGGTCCAATATAAACGTATTATCTACAATGAATAAATAACTTTTTCGCGAACACAATAATAGAAAAAATGTTCTTGTCTATAACATTACAAATATAAGTAATAGTAAAAATAAGCGTTAAAGCTAAATTTTAATAAAATAGTCAACATAAACTCAAAATATTAATAAAAATTTAACACACTCATTTTTGGCAACTAAAATATGCCTATAAAATAGGTGTAAGAAAAACATATTTTAATAATCTGATACTATCGATATGTTCAAATTTTACTAGAAAATCTGTGACAAAGGTAAATTATAAATATAATTTAAACTTAAAAATTACCCGACAATATTGTCTCTTATTTATCTTCATCGTGGACTGTCCAAAAGATTAAATAAATATAAATTACCAGAAAAAAGTAACCCAAACCTATTTAAAATATCTTTTGTAATTGAAATTACAAAATCATTAAGCAAGAACCTAATTTTAAATAAGCCATTGTGGTATTTATTCTTTGGAATTTGTTAAAAAAATGTTTACTTCAAACTAGTTATTGCCACAGGGGCAAGTTGATTGGGTGATATGATTTGATAATAAAATTTAATGTTAATTTAAACACCTAAAAAATAATACAACTGCTATTGGAATTTGCAACTTATCAATCACTTTTAACGATTTAAAATTAAATTTATTATCATAAAAATCAATAAACTTGGTAGCGTTTGTAATTTTTTAATATTTTTAAAATTCAAAATAAATCATAAAAACTTAGCTAAAATAAAAATGTAACTGACTCTATATAAAACATTTTCATAGAAATTTCCTTCCACTGGAAAAAATTAAATTCCAAAGCTTATAAGATACCCATTAACAGTTCTGGGATACTAAATAATAATAATAAAATTACACTAACTGTCTTTTAGTCAATCAATTTTTTTGCAATATTGTCGTTCAAAAACTGTACTTCCTGTTATTTTAAAAGTACTAACTCAATTTTAAAGTAATTATATGTTTCCTTATTAACTAAACAAACTCTGTACAAAAACCAAAAAAAGAAGGTAATTTGGTATCAACTCAGAAATTTGAAAATTAAAAGTAAAATATAAACCCTCCTTTCATCTATTATAAAAAAAATATTTTAGTAATTTTACCTTCATTTTTTTTTTTTTGGTTTAAAAAAATGCTAATAGGTCACCAATTTATTAAATTAAAAACAAACAATTATCTATGTGTAAAAATATTACCTTAATTAGTAAGCAATCTGACCTAGATTCATATTTCAAATTGTAGCAGAATGTATAAGATTTTTAGTACACATAAGGTGAAAACGTGGGGGGCACTATTTGTTTAAAAATATATTAAGTTTTTAAAATAAGTCAAAAATTAATCGAGGCAAGCAAAAGTATCGTAGGTAAATTAAAAAAATGGTTGTGTCAATATATTTATAGATGATAAAGATATTGACACACAAAGAAAAGTCAGTCTTGTCTTTTTTCGTTGTGGTTAATGTCGTTATTGTTATATATTTTAATCTTAGTTTAATTTAATATTTAGCGTAGTAAAGAATAAACCATATAATTGTTTTGTCTTGTTAGATCATCTTTAAGAAGTTCTTCAAAACGTAAAATATCCAAAGAGTTTAATAATGTATTAAACTTGGAAACAATTTAAATTCATTTTGTTTTAAAATATTCCATGATTTAAAAAAAGGCTTCAGAAAAATTAAAACTGCAGATACTAACATTTTTTTATTTAACAATATCGAAATAAAAAAATCCTGTCCAACACCTGTGGAATAAGATTAACAAAATTTAAAAAAACATAGGGTTAGTAATAATATTATTATTTTGTCAACACCACTAGTTTTAAATTATTGTAAAAGTGAATCTATTTAAATACCTCTATCGAAAAGTAGACTTGAAAAAATCTATTTTAAACCGACACACAAAAACCCTAAATATAAAGAAAAACATAAGTATATTTTTGATCAGGTATCTTTAGAATCAAAAAAGATAAGATAAATTCGCTAAAATTTCTTAGTGTTAAAATGTGCCACTAATTAGTCATTTGCGGCTTTAACCCGCACGTATCAACGTAGAGTATCTTTTTTGTAAAAAAACATTTTTACAAAAAAGAACACAATTTTAATATTTCCTTAACACACAAATCTAAAATCTTTTAAGTAATATATGTCTTTGCCTTTTTCAATAGTAAAGTTACTGAAAAAATATTAAAATATATCGAAAAGAAAACAATGTAGTATGTTGCTTTATGACACTGAAAATAAGGCAAATTTACCTAACCTTAACTTTTTAAATAAAAAACAATTACCAAGTTATATTATTGAGATCTAGAAATAATAATGATATTAATATTATTTTGAAACAAAAATGATACAGTTACAAGAAAATAAATATTTTTAAATTTCTGGTACCTAAGAAAACGCACTCTATTTTTATAATATTTTATATAAAATATAATAATTGAAATAAGAAGAAAAATGAATAAGTATGTATTTGTTTCTGGGTTTGATAAATTAAACTTGGTAATATAAATAAATAATATTTCAGATAAACTACAAAAATGTTACAATTACCTTAATATAATTAATTAATTTGTTTAAATTAATAAGATCAGAAAAAAAATGGATTTAAGCCTAAATACGTCAAAAAGGCCTAAATTAAGCTGCATTAAAAAAATTAACGACGAGTGCATTAACTATTTTAACACCATTGCGAGTGCGGTTGGCTATGCTATATTATTGCATATTTAAATGTATTAATTATAAATAAGCAAAGTTTTGAAATGTCATTTAAATATACAACAATGAAGGAAAATCTACACTAGGGTAACACTTGGGTAGCTAAAATATCGATAGTTAAAGACAACACAACTTGTGAAGTTAAAAATATAGACTTAAAAATAATTCGAATCAAATATTTCTAACAGTACAGTTAACAAAGCAGCAGCTGTTTTGGTAAATAATATTTAACAGCATATCACCAGTACCATCTTTTAATAAAAAATGCATAGAAACTAAAAATCCAAAATCCGTACAAAAGTTAGCTTTTCTCTATTTTTACATGAAAAGTTTTTCAAAAATTACCATTTTTCTTTTAGAGTAAAAAAATAATTTAATTGTAATTTAATTGCTGTGCTGCCAATATGACTTTTGTTAAGAATCGAAAAACAAGCAAAATAATTTTATTGCTATTCCTTATTAGAGCAAAGAAAAGTCTGAAAAACCGCAAGAATTGACAAAGTTTTAATCAATTAAACTGGAAAAGATAATTCTTGGGAAAATGATTATTATTTATAACATATTATTTAAACGGGTTGAAGGAGGGTGCTATGCAATGTGTGGTTTTTAAAAAATCACAGTTGAAATATTCTGCAGTGATATTTTGTATTAATTGTAATAATTGTCTAATTTGACTATAGTAAAAGCATTATTAAATTTCATATTTTATTCTTCAACTTGTGTATTTTCGATTTTTATATACATTTAGCAAAAAATGTAAAAAACGGTTTCAAACATTACACATTGGACAGCGTCCACCTTTGGCCCGCTTAAACAACATGTTATAAATAGTTATTTTTTCAAAGATCGGCTTTTCAACCTTAAAAAGGTATAAGTTATGAATTTTTTAAAAGTTATCAATTTTAGCGGTTTTTTCGACTTATCCCTACGAAAAATGCACCATTAAGGAATAGCAAAAAACCATTTGTTTGTTTTTCAAAATTTTACAAAAGTTTTATTGACAGTATTGCGATTTAATTTGAATTAAATTAAATTATTTTTTTTATCTAAAAGAAAAAAATAGCATTTTTAACAGTGTTTTTTATATAAAAAAAACTTATCTTTTGTACGGATATTGAATTTTTGGATTCTATGCACCTATTTTTAAAAATGGATACTGTGGAGTACAGTTAAATTTTAATTACCAAAAAAGCCTATAAACTGTGCTATAACATAGAATCGCAGGGTATTTATTTTATCTCAATTCAAGCAAAAAGATAAAGCAGCAAAAGTTATCATCCAAATTAATAAAAACACACCCACAATAAAAATAATTACATGTTTTAAAATCTAAATTTGACTAACTAATAAGTATAGAAAGAATGCTAGATCAAAAAATACCAATTAAAAATGTAAACAGAACAGGTACATTAGGTTCAGAAATAGTACAGGACTCTTATCATATTGAAATAACCTAAATTTAAGGAAAAGTACTTTACAACTTTAAAAAGTTAAGACACAATTAAGACACAAATAACTGATTTTGCTCTGCTGTTTTATAAATATTAGGTAAAAAAAGCAAAACACAAAATAACTACTGTATGTATACAGGTTCACAATGCTCCTTGTATTTGTTGCAGGCTTTATTAACACATTTAAATGCTAAAAGAAATTATCTTAATTTTTGTATTTAGCTTAAATAAAAATAACTCTAAAATTAATAGCTTTTATTTGATCAAAAACTAAAAAATAACAGGTTTGTAGTTTCATTATCAAAAAGTCAGAGTTCAAAATAGTATCAAATGATGTCAAACCTATGCACTGTAAAATGTGTTGTTTTAACTACTTAAAATTATATATAAGGCCAAAGTTAAACATTTTTCAAATAAAGTTACCAAAAGGTTTAAGCAAAATTATAGTATTTTTTAAACACACTTTTTGTAAAAAGTAATTAATACCTAAAAAAATATGTTATAAAATTGGGATTCTTTTAGAAAAATTAAAAGTTAAAACTTATACCTTTATTTTTAAATTTACCAGAAATTAGTTTAAGTTAAAACTTATACCTTTATTTTCAAATTTGCCAGAAATTAGTTTTATTTTTCAATTTCACTTAAATTAGCTATATATTTCAAAGCTTTGGTGATAATTTGTTGGTAATGTAAATCTATTTTAGTGTTGCACGAGACTAAATATTAAACAAATATCACTATATTAAGTCAAGAAAAAATTACAACTTATTGGCATAAAGTTAAACAGAAAAAGTAATTTTTATGAAAAAATTAAAAAATAATAAACACAATTGAAACTGACAAAAATCAGACACAACTTAAAAATACCCAATGCCTTACGATAACTTTTAAAATACATGATGATAAGATATTTTGTAACAAAAAACCTAAACTAACAACTTTACATAGATATAAAAATTAAAAAATAAAATGGTACCTATTACTTTTATGAACTTATGTACAGTTTTTATTTATATTTTTAAACACATCTATAGCGATTATTTACAAAAGATATTAACATACTTCTTAAATAATTTTTTTATGGATTTCTTAAGATCTTGGCTTTTGATTTGACGAATTAGAACTGACAGTCAACTAGATCATCAACTAAAAAAACAAGGAAATAAAATAACGATTACCAAAATGGGTAAACCCAGCCATCATCTACAAATCTATAAATATGGAAAATTTTAAATATCAAAATCATGAAATAACATACCTTTTGTGGGTAAGCACTGGAAATGTACCGCAAGTTCAGTACAAGTATCAATTTTAACATGGGGTATTTGCTTTATTTTAAAATATCAAATTAAATATTTTTAAAACGGTTGAACGAAAGAAATGCCAGTAAACCATATATTTTTAGAATTACAACAAATCTAATACTGTTTTCATGTAACTATCGATATTTTTAATTAACTACATACGTAAGTGTTACTTTTCCACTAACAAGCATGGTCATAAAAATATGTCATTTTAACGCATTTTATAGTAATTATTAAACAGGTGAAGCTTAGAAAGTTTTAACATATTATAATATATTGACCACGGTTGTATCATACAAAATGTCACCTGTTTTTTTACATATGTAAAAAATTGTAATGTTTAATTAATTTTCCCAACATTCATTAGTTTTCACTAAAATTAGACGTAAGATTCTTTAATTATGGCATAGTGTTATAGATACATACAAATAGGCCTTTAATATGCTAATATCGTACTGCACTGGGCTATATTAAGCGTAGTCTTCAATATCTTTAATCTACTCAGGAAATTTAAGTTTATTTCACAAACTAAGTTCAATAAAGGGAGGTTAAAAAAATCACAAAACATATCATTAGAATAAATTGTTATTTCATTAGGAATATTTTGAAATAACTTAAGACTCATAAAAAATACAAATATAGCAACGCAGAGGAGAAATAATCTGTTGCATCAATAATTTAAAATACAAGTAAAAAATTTAACCTAACTCTTGGTACGTAAATAATTTTAAAAAACTTTTGAAATGTTTGAAATCAATGCCTACCTAACTTGATAAATCTAAATTACAGGCATTAAATACACAGGCATTAAAGAAAAGATCAAAATTAAAATAAAGCAAGGTAATATACCGCAAATTAAAGTAACCTATCCAAGCACGCCCTATATTGTTAAACCAAAATATGCATATACCAACCAAAATGTTTTGGTTATTGTATACCAATTATTAATTCCCAGTATACCACGTTAAAATGCATTAATTTTATTTTTTATATTTATACAATATATTATTTAAAACTGTTGTCAAATGATTGGTTATTATAATTCAAATCTACAAGTCTTAATGTCGGGAAAAAGATCTCTTAGGCAGTCAAATAAATACGCGATTATGATTTTTTGAATTAAATCCGCCAAAAGCGGGGCTAAACCAAGACAAATAAATCATATAATTTACTAATCCCAAAATAACATTAAAAAAAAACATTTTTCTGTATAAAGTAACAACTGGGAAATGTTTTTATTAAAGTCTCGATCAATGCTGACATAAATAATTTTATATTTTTGTTTAATATCCCTGATTCACAAAATATGTAATTTAATGTTTGACAAATCATTAAATAAAGGAAAACGTAATAATCTGCCAGATATTTTACAAAACGAAAAAACAATTATAATTCCGAAACAAGCTTTTAGCAGTACTTAAAAATGAAGAAAGAAAAACCTTACCAAACTTTATAATGAATCTTATCCTTTGTAGTGCAAATACAAAAAGTAAAATAGGATAATCCTTCCTGATTTTATTTTTTAACAGCGACAATACAAAGAGCTAAATTTAAAGCCTTTGTAACTAAGTGACGCTCAGCTGTTTGGACATAAACCCAAATCATATGTCACAAATATCAGTCAAGATCATAGTGCTTAGAAACTTTGACGGTAGTTTAAGAAACACTTTTAAAATTCAGATATTTCAAAATAAATTAACATAATTTAGTATACAGGGTGTCCCGATATCTCGAAAACCCCTCATTGCATAGCTTTCGGAAAAAAATATTTATAGTACAACCAAACTTGAGAAAATGCTGCAAATCATTTTCAAGTTTTTTATTCTACCAGTAGAGGGCGTAAAACTAGGAACAAAATTGAAAACAGGGATTATTTAAAAATATGCCATATTAACTTATATCGTTGATAGTTTTCTCACAAACTATGTAAAATTAGAAAACTTTTTTTGTTCAAAGCGTTTTTCTCTAACCTGTCAAATGAAGGGAGGGAGGAGGAGCGAAAGTACATTTGAAAAAAATTAAATAACTTTTATACTGCTTAACCGATTTTGATAAACTAGGTCTCATTTAAAAGAGCTTTTACCAGGGCTTAAGATTAAATATTGGTGTAGTTAATTTATTTTTTTGTTTCATCACTAGAGCTATTTGTTAAAGTTATAAATTTTTTTTTTTTTGTTCAAAGGGGGTTTTTCTAACCTTCAAAGAGGGAGGGGGAAGGGCGGCCCTTGAATTAAAAAATTTAAAGCTAAGATTTTGATAAACTAGGTCTCATTTAAAAGAGCTTTTACCAGGGCTTAAGATTAAATATTGGTGTAGTTAATTTATTTTTTTGTTTCATCACTAGAGGCTGATTTGTGTCAAAGTTATAAATTATGTCAATTTTTTTGAAAAATTTAAGTACAACGGTATAATTATTATAAACCTATTAAAAAAATAATAAAAAAGTCAAGAAACTGCATTTCGATAATTTAGTTAATTCTCGACTTATTGCCGAAACACTGCATTACTCGTACTCTTTCCCATCTTAAGTTGTCATGACAACAAAAACCATTTGTTTTTCTACGAATATTAAATTATATCAATAATATATTTATTATTTGTTTATCATCAGCTTAATAACAGCATTCGTAATTACACGTCTCGTGGATAATAATAGTTAATTTATTATTATCTATGAGCTCTGGCTAATTGTATTTTCATTGTGCTGAAATAGGAAGCACATTTCCAGTTACTTTTAAACGGGTTGCCAAACGTCTAAACACATTTTTATTAAAATGCCGTCTTTTGGAATATCTTATGGCATATTGTCTTGCAGCAATAGAGGCATTTTAAAAATTTTCATATAATAAACGGCGAGCATATCGTATGCCTCGGTGGTAAAATAAGACATAATTTAAACTTACTTAATAACGATTACCAACACTACAACTAATAATATTAACGATAAACTGCAATAAACAAAATCTAAATTTAAAATTATTAAGTTTGACAAACAATGCACTTGTCATTTTTGACGTCCCTGTTTTCTGTGATTTTAGACGTCCCGGCAGTCTCGATAAAATCGCCGCGTTGTTTATCTCACAGCTTAAAATAGGAAATGATACGAGTAATGCAGTTTTTCGGCAATTAGTCTAGAATTAATTAAAATATCTAAATGCGGTTTTCACCAGTCAATGAACTTTTTTATGCTTTTTTAATAAGCCTATAATAATAATAATAATACCATTGTATTTAAATTTTTTGAAAAAATTGACAAAATTTATAACTTTGACACAAATCAGTCTCTAAGGATAAAACAAAAAATAAGTTAATTCTACCAATATTTTATCTTAAGCCCTGGTAAAAGCTCTTTTAAACGAGACCCAGTTTATCAAAATCAGTTAAGCCGAAAAAAAGTTATTTAATTTTTTTCAAATATACATTTGCTTCTCCCCCTCGCTATATTTTACAGGTTAAGGAAAAACGCTTCAAAGAAATAGATTTCCTAATTTTACATAGTTTGTGAGAAAACTATTAACGACATAAATTAATATGGCATATTTTTCACTTTTGTTCTTAGTTTTAAGCCCTCTAGCGGTGGAATTAGAAACTTGAAAATAATTTCCAGCATTTTATTGAGGCCGGTTTTACTATAAATATTTTTTTCCGAAAGCTATGCGATGAAGGGTTTTCGGGGTATCGCCGGAGGACGACCTTATCAGGACACCCTGTATTGACTATGATGTAAACAGTTCCCAATTAGGCACGGTATTTTACACTATTAAAAAAACCACACAGTAAAAATAAATGTCCAAAGAACCAAATGTAACCCTTAGGATGGTTACAATTGGCTTAACTAAATATAACTTTTAATAAAAATGACAATTTAGTTCTGGTAACTAGTTCGTAACTCTGATAAGGTTGCTTGTTATCCTGCTTAAAATATCTTTTACAAGGCTGCAAATTATCAAGTAAACATATTTGTTAAAAATACGCATAACAATACTAGAGATACTTGTTAAAAAAAACCTCTCTTTATTTAACCGTATATTCAGGTAAATTTTCAGGGCTTAGCATTAAAAAACTAACAGTACTATTTTAGTAGCTGTATAGGGTCTTGAGTCTTCACGTGCTATAAATCGAATATTGCGTGCTATATGTCACATGTGTTGTAAAAATGTATATAGTGTAAGTAAATGTTATCATATGAGCATTCAATTGCTCTCTAAAATATTTTGTTTGTTTTATTATATCTTAAATCCACTTTAATATTTGGAGAAACAAGAGGAAAATTTGATTATTCATACACGTCTTTAAGTATATTGCACAGTACAAAAGCACTGGAAACAGCTTCTTTAATTACCATTTCTTTAGAACTAGTTATATTTTATTATTTAATCGACTTACTTTACAATAAAATTGCCTTTTTAAAACAAATTTTTTGAAAATATTATAAAAAAAATAAATTAATAATTATCAGAAATCATATCAATAATATAATAAAAATAAGTGTTTTAAAAAAATCATTAAAAAAAATTCTGTATACGTATAAAAATAAATGCAATATTTACTGTTAGCTTAAAAGTTTGAACATAAAAAAGGCCACTCTTCTGCAATGATATCAACTGATAAAAATTAAAGAAAAACAAAAATTATGTGCTAAAAATTTTAAAAACAGCAATAGTGTTTTAGGACTTTTGGATAAACGATATTTAAAATTTTCAGTAAAATTATCTTTATATTTATAATTTGATAATAGTAGTTTTTCATATAAGTAGTTAAAAAGTCATTACTTACTTATGGTCTAAGAGCTGGAGCTGAAAAATCATCGTCATCAGTAATATGGAGTTTCTCCCGTAAAACATGTTCAATTAGTATTGTTAATTATGTTCCTGCGCGGGCTGACAACCTATTGTATACAGGGGGTAGCAATAAGAGGTGAAAACAAATCGTCATCGAAAATATGCTTTAAAATTTTCCCAGGGGCTGACAGCTAGGTGGATACAAAAGGGGTGGCGGATAAGGGTAAAGACGACACAAATTTAGGCAAAAAATCGTCATCGAAAATATGTCAGCCAATTTGACAACTTAAAGTTGTTGGGCAATTTTTGGGTCTATTTAAAGAAGAAAACTTCATATGAACCTATGACCTAAACGTCCTAAGTATAAGATACAAGGTGGTAAAACTTTTAAAAATAAATCATTTATTATTAATATCAGTAATACCACTATAGATATTTAAATAAAATTTGGCATACATGTACTATGTATCAAGAGGCTTTTTTCAGTGTACTACATTTTTTTTATTTTCACCAGTGGCGTTCGTACGGAATTTGACATGCCTATTTTGGCAGATATTAATGGTACGTCACCGATTTCTCTTAAAATAAAAAATATTTTTTAAATTACCAATCATTTATAAGCAAAGTTTTTGCTTAAAAAAATAAAAATCATTTTTCTGCATGATCATAAATTATAACAATATCGGTAAACAATATCACCATGCAGAGAAATATCTAGATTTGATTTTTCTAGGTGAAAACCGTGCGTCGGACTAAAAAAATTATGAGCAGTTTTGATCTTCTGATTTTTTTAGTCCGACGCGCGGTTTTCACCCAGAAAAATTAAATGTAGATATTTTTCTTCATGGTGATATTGTTTACAAATATTGTTATGATCATGCAGAGAAAAGGTTTTTATTTTTTTAAGCGAAAACCGTGCATCGGATTGAAAATCAAGTGATCAACTTTGCTTATAAATGATTGGGGATTTTGAAAATATTTTTTATTTTAAGAGAAATCAGTGACGTACCATTAATATCTGCCAAAATAGGCAGGTCAAATTCCGTACGAACGCCACTGGTGAAAGTAAAAAAAAATGTAGTACAGTAAAAAAAGCCTCTTGATACATAGTAAATGTATGCCAAATTTTATTAAAATATCTATAGTGGTATTACTGATATCAATAATAAATGATTTATTTTTGAAAGTTTTAACACCTTCTTCTTTAAATGGACCCAAAAATTGCCCAACAACTTTAAGTTGTCAAAATGGCTAACATATTTTTGATGACGATTTTTTGCCTAAATTTGTATCCTCTTTACCCTTATCCGCCACCCCTTTTGTATCCACCTAGCTGTCAGCCCCTTGGGATTTCAACTAAGGGGTTTAAGATCTTTACCCGGGAAAATTTTGAAGCATATTTTCAATGACGATTTTTTCGACCCCGTTTTACTGCCCCCGGTATCCACCTAACTGTCAGCCCTTTTGGATTTAGACATCTTAGGGTTTCAACTTTAAGTGGCTCAAATGGCTGAGACATTATCGATGACGATTTTTTTCCAAAAATTTTGCACCAATAGGTTGTCAGCCCGCGCGGGAACATAATTAAAAATACTAAATAAACATGTTTTACGGGAGAAACTCCATATTACTGATGACGATGATTTTTCGGCTCCAGCTCTCCGTCTATTACTACTGGCCTATAATCGTTTATATTTTATTTTAATAAATAAACTTGCCACATACATAAATATAAAATAAAAGTGTATTAAAATATGACTCTAATATATAAAAAAATTTTGGAAAGTATGTGCAATGCAAAGTATTAAAGATGTGTATCACTTATATTTATTTAAATTTTTCCTTAGTAAAATCCTCTTGATAATGTCTTATATTTATAAACATTAAGTTCCTTAACGCAAATTATTAGCAAATTAATATACCGTTTCAGTGTTTTGTGTTAAACTGTTATGTGGGTAATTATTAAAGCTAAAATTATACACTAGAAAATTCACTACGTTTTTCAATTGCGTTTTTCTACTCGTCAGTTTTAAAGAATCAAAATTAGTGGTTAAGTCGATTAGTCATAGATTATTATTAAAGATGTATGTTTATAGAATGTATTTAAATTTAGTACCGACTGTATGTGCAATAAAACCATAAGTTAAGACATTTTTAAGATATATTTTTTAAAGTTAAATCCTTTTTAAGTGGAAATGGATAATTAATTATTTATCTTTTTGTTTCTTCTAACACCAAACCTCAATGTTACTTTTTGGTTGGAAGTATTTAAAACTTTATGTTTTTATAAAAATTAAAAGTGAGTCACCTTTTTTTCGACTTTGTTTGTAGTTTTCTAGGTAACGATTATAGACTGCAAAAATTAAATATTAAAGCGCCACATAAATCGCACGTTTTAAAAAAGTTATTAATATAATCTGTATTTTATATTATTAGGTTATATATAAATTGTTTCGTAGTTAACTGGTATAGACTCAAAAATTAATTCTAATAGATATCATATTAACTGCACCTTATAAAAAAACTTTTTAATATAAGCATTCTTTATCATGTACATACACACAAAAATGTGTTGCGATAATATAGATACTTATTATTATAAATAGTATGATAAAAAATAAATTTCCTTAATAAGTGATCTAAATTAAAATTATTTTAATGTAGTATATATTTAAATATTTAAATTTTTATCAAGGACCATTATTATTGGAAATGTTTTTAAATAGGATTTTGTATCATAAAAAGTTAAAAGGCTTGTAAGTTTAACATCATGGTTTTTCTTGTAAATCATATTCTTTTCGAAATAGGCTGGCTAAATAGCTCTTTACAAGTAAGAGAAAAATCATATTTAGTGTTTTTGGTGGTTTAACGTTATATATACAGGGTGTTTTTAATTGAATGTCAATATTTAGGGGGCAATTTTTAGGACCATTTTAAAAAGAAAACTTTAAATGAACGTATGTCCCAAACGTCTTAACTTTTGAGATACAGGGTTGGTAAAATTTTCAAAAATAAATCATTTATTATTAATATCTGTAATACCACTTTAGATATTTTAATGAAATTTGGCGGACGTTTATTATGTATCAAAAAGCATTTTTATTTTCACCATTGACGTTCGTACGAAATTTGACCTGCCTATTTTGGCAGACATTGATGGTACGCCATTGATTTCTTTCAAAATAAAAATTATTTTTGTAATCCCCAATCATTCCTTAGCATAGTTTTTTTTCAAACCGATGCACGATTTTCGCCTTAAAAAATAAAAACCGTTTCTCTGCATGATCATAACAATATCGATAAACAATATAACCATGCAGAGAAATATCTGGATTTAATTTTTCTAGGTCAGCGGTACGTCGGACGAAAAAAAATCAAGAGATCAAATACTTACAATTTTTTTAGCCTAACGCACGGTTTTCACCTAGAAAAAATTAATTTAGCTATTTCTCTGCATGGTGATATTGTTTACTGATAATGTTATGATCATGCAGAGATGGGTTCACCAAAACTGCTTCTTAATACAGAGTACATGTATGCCAAATTTTATTAAAATATCTAAAGTGGCACTACAAATATTAATAACAAATCATTTATTTTTAAAAATTTTACCACCCTGTATTTCAAAAGTTAAGACCTTCAGCACATACGTTCATATAAAGTTTTCTGTTTAAAACGGACCTCAAAAATTTCTTCCTTAAATACTGACATTTAAACACCCTGTATATATTGTAATTTTTATTTATTTTATATGAATCAAAAAATTTCTTGGATGTTTTGGGGTTTAACGCGACTCCTAAACTGGAAAAATGTTCTATATTATTGTCGCGGATTTATTTATCAAAAAATATAAGTTGGGGTTCTTGCCACTTTAATATTGGTTTAGGGTGTAGATTTGTGCACGCACTGGCGATCGACAATTCCAAATAATCAACTTAGAAAATACTTCCAAATACTAAAAAATAAATAATATGCTGTTAGTGGTTTACCTAACGGCTTCTTTTTCTAAAATATGTATTAATGACTGAAAAAAATAGAAAACAATAATTAAAACTAATATTGTTTAAATTTTGATTCATAACTATAAATATTTGAAAGAAATAAAATATCTCAAATAACATCACCAAAGTAGTCCTATTCGGCGAGACCCCACTAAATAATTTTTATTATTACTTAAATTTAAAAAGAAACTATTAGAAAAAAACAACTTGCGCGCTTAAACTTCAAATTTATTGTTGATTTTCTAAATACAACTTGCCTGTAGTTTTAAATATTACCTATATTATGTTCCAAAAATATTTATATTTAATACTGAATATAGTATTTATTTAATAGAAATTGGAATTTGCCATAGGTAAAATTAACGTCCTTAGATTTAGTTGGGTTTTATGCAAAGAGTAGTTAAAAAGTATATTTCAATACAAATATTTTAATATTATTAAAGTAAAATAAAATTGCTTTTATTTGTTTTAAAGGTTACTACAAACATTTCGCCTTGCTAAGGGTTTATCAAGAGTACGAAGTATACTAAAGTTAAAAAGGTTTATAACAGGACCATAATCATAATATATATTTGTAGGGTTTAAAACTGAAATTGTATATGTCTTCAAAGTAATCTAATATTTACAAAATGGTATCCTAAAAAACACATATTACCGGTATAGTACGGGATCCGAATCTGTCAACCGAAAAAAAACATTTTTTTTTCAAATATAGTATGTAACGAATTTATTGCGAATAGGTAGCCTTAAAAACTATGGTCAAAGATATAATTAATTAAAAAACAATTTTTTGAAAAGTTCTTGATAATCCCTGTATAGTGCGAATTCTTATTTTTTATTCTGCATGCCAATGCTGGTACTAAATTTATTTCTTTAACTTCATAAATAAAATTTTTAATGATTTCTTTAATTTAAACTTCAAAAATTTTTCAAGGCTTTATTTATAAAAATAAAAAGAAATAATGGTATTATAAAAATGTCATGTAAAATAAAAAATTAGGAGTGACATTATATACAAAGTACAAAAATTAAAAAAAAATAGTTATAGCCATATTTTTTTTAGGCTACCCATTTGCAATACATTTGTTAACATACTGGTACTATATTTGATAAAACAGAGTTTTAAACCGGATGGCAGATGGGTGAAGGTCGTACTTAATTTGAATATTAGACTTGTACCGAAAAAAATATATTACAGTGAAAGTTTTATCATCTTTGAAATAGGATTCCTTATTGTATTTAGTACGAAAATAACACTAACTGGATTTAAACACATTAAAATCTTCAAGATTTTTATGTCGAAGATGAACTTTTAAATAATCTTTCCTAATAGTTTGATAATCACAATGATCGCATTTAAACATAACATCCAAGGATTGTGTTGAAGAATGTGCCTGTTAAGAGTTTCTTTCTGAACTGATTGATATTCACACTGATCGCATTTAAATATTTAATCAGGTTTTATATTCCCTAGTTGCTTTGCTTTCTTTTGTTATTCTTTAAAATATTTTTTAAATTTAAATATAATCGTAATATACAAAAAACAACGAGCGATAATTTTACAAGCCAAAATTATAAAAGCTTCGTAAAAATTATTTTTTAAGAGGGTTTTTGAATGTTATCCTTATAGATCTGAAAATGGTAAAACAAATTTACACTAAAAAACATTATATTAATTTAACTAAAACGTGTTATGATATGTTTTCTTTGGGAGTACTTGCGTTGAAACTTTCTAGAAAATGGAACCACTTCAGTCTAGGTCTCGGGATATAGCGAGCTGAGCCTGCTCAGACCTATTGACCTCTATTAACTTGCAGATCGCCTGCAAAAAAAAAAAAAAAAAGAAAAATACACAAAACTCATAAATACTAATCTACGTTTCGGTGGCAAGTTGGCCACCGTTGTCAAGATGAAATTAAAGGAAAAAATTAAACTAAATTCTAGAAAATTTTGCTTTAGGATTTGCGATTAGGAACTTCTAAAAGCTTTTATACTTTATTTTATTATAATACAAAAATAGAAAAAAATTATAACAACCGATGTCATAAAAAGTATAGAAGCTTTCACAATTCCCTAATTTTTTAAAGCGAAATTTCTTAAAATTTCGTTTAGTATTTTTGTTTTTTGGGTTTTTTTGAGGGGTTTTTCTTATTTTTGCCGCAGGCGATCTGCCAGTTCATAGGGGTCAATAGGTCTGAGCAGGCTCAGACGGCTATACCTCGGGACCTGAACCGGAGTGGTCCCATTTTCTAGAAAATTTTAAGGCACTCCCAAAGAAACATTATCAAAACATGAATCAGCCACAAACCTATAGAACATTTTTAAAATTACTTCTATAAGAATGCTTTTACATTTATTACTATGAATCTTGCTTACTTGCTTTTAAAAGTCCTATAGTGTTTAAACCAATAATATAGGTCAAAATAGCTGTGCAAAAATAGTAAAAAAAAACTATTTTTAATTGTTTTTAAAACTAAATATCTTTAGGGGAGAAATATATAATTCCTTAATTTTATAAGTTATGTATTTGTTAGTATTATGGTGATTTTAGTAATGGAAATTAAAAAATTAATAAAAAAAACGTAAAAAAAAATTGTAAAATATTTATGTGGGCTGCTATGAGAGCGTATTCCTTAGATTAAAAAAGACGATATTATGTAGTTTTTAATCATAATACCGGGAACATTAGCTTATAAGTAAAAATTAAATATAGTATATATTAAGAATATTAAAAGACGAGAGAAAAACCCAATTGGAAAAACATGATACCAATTTAAAGATTATGTAAGACACAAATAAGCAGTTGTGAAGAAGTAAAGGTTATACCTTACTGCAAATGGTGTCACTTGCAATTTATTTAATAAAATAGTAATAATGAGTAATGATTTATTGGTTTAGAAACAAACAAGTTTAAGAAAATATCCATACAGGGTGTCTCAAAATTGAAGCACAATATTTGAGGTATTATTTACATTAAAATAGAAGAAACATTTCTATAAACATAATTTGATAAATGTTTTAAAGAGGCGCTGGAGCCATTGGGCGGTTTAAATATAAATTTCCATTATGTTTTAAGCTATATAAAGTTGCAATGTCACATTTTTTTACAAAATATCAATCATTTTATTTGGAGTGTTAAATATTGGGTGGGATCAAACACATTTTTTTGATTAAAAGTTCTCTCTATTTTTTGCAACAAATTATTAAATGGTCAGTATTAATAGGATCTATACTTTAAATTCTAAAAATTGGTTCTTGGTAATTTTAAAATTAAACTTTAATTTCAATTTCAAAAAACAACAAATGTGGGTATAGGTTTTTTTTTTGAAAATTTTATTCTTTATTACAGAAAGTACCGAATAATTTTAACCATCTTTATAGCAAATTGTATTTTTTAAAAAAACGCATCTTTAAAATTTTAAAATTATATGAAGAAACAAAAAGTACAATTGCGATCCAATAATACTTGGGGGCTTAAGCTCTTTAAAAATATTTCAGGTCATATATATGACTCTTTTCCTAATTACGTGTGTAGAATAGTTTCCAAAAATATTAGGCACTATTTTTGGGTCACTCTATAATATTCGGTTTATTTGTAAAATCTCAAGTGACACATTAAAATGCATTAAAATTCCTGTTAAAAATAAACTCTTATTTAATCTTTTCAAACACCTGTACAATTTTCTAGTGGATAAGTATAATATAGGATTCTTCTTTAAATTTTAATTTTAAGCATTTATGATCATATTTATAGCACATGATAAGGAAAAATCTAGGAAAGGTGTTTAAGGGAGTAAGTAAAGATATTCTAAAGCACAAAAAAGCAAAAACGATACGCACAAATCTATGCACATACCTCATTAATGTTGTGTGGCTTTGTGTTTAGAAAAATAACCAAAAGGGAAAAAATCCTTTCCTATTTAAACTAGTCGATTTCCTAATAAATAATTCCACCGCAAAAAACCCTTTTGATTATTTATTAATATACTTGGTTTGGCAAAGATAATTATTGTCAAAAAGATTAATAAATATGGACTTATAGTAGACGAATAATATATTTAATACCTAGTCTATGGACCAACACTTTTGATGTATCAAGTGTGTTTTATTTTTCCCTCAGATTAATTTTTAAAAAAATATGCCAAATATTCTAAAGTTAATTTTTAATTAGTTTTTTCAATCAAATATAAATTCTAATTAATAAACAAGGTGTTTTTTAGTTAGAAAAAATTTTAAAATATCAAATAAAACTTTATTATTTTTAGGGCATAAATTGATTTATTAGTAAATATAACTTATACATTAAAAGTACAGGTCCAACAGTGTTAGCTGATTTCATTAAGTTCTATCCTTATTAGTGGAAACGGCTACATTTAATAGACTATTAATTTAGGTTATGTACATCCGTAATGGTGCAACTGTTAAATCTGTAAATTATATTTAAAAGTGTAACACATTTCACCCAAAAATTGCCGAATATGACAGTAACAAATTGGAAAGCTAAATTACTAGATTATTATTAACTTTATCTTACACACTAATTTAAAACAAAGATGTTTAATATTAAAATAAAATATTTTCAAAGCAACTTTATTTGTAGGCAATTACCTTTTTAAAATGATTCTTTATTGCTTCATTTGAAATTTATAGATAAACAACAACTTTATTTAGGTAGGACAAAATTACATTTTATTATATTATCAATGAGAATTGTAATAATATACAAAAAATAGGTTTACTTTTTAACTGTTATTTAAAATTAAAAAGCAAAACATACCATTAAATCTATTACATAAAAAACTGTTGTGCAAAACAGATAATAAATAATACTTCAAATTACTTATTACTGTCCTACAAGGCCTTACATACAAAAAATATTTTCTCAGTATTGATATAAAATATTTATTTAATAAAGGTGGTATAAGCTTTTTTTAACCGAAGATTTTTATAAAAAATATATAATTACTGTTATTTTAATTCAAATAAAAGTTTTAAGCTTTGGCTTGACAATATTTTTATTACAATTTTAAACATGGGAAGAAAAATATTCAAAAAATTGTGTTTTTGAAATGTATTCTTGTCTAATCCTAGAAGCATTTAATATAGAAACTTTTACATTATAAAAAATAGAAAAAATTACATCTAAAACGACCTCAAAGATAAATGGCTGTTGCTCAGTGAAAATATTTTAATAATGCGCACTTAGAAAATTTAAAATTAAAATTGGCTTGTATAATTATTTTTTTAACTTCCAAACTAAAACATAATATTTCCTTAATTAACAAAATAATAAAAAATATTTATCCTTAAAAATTTAAGAATAAGTAAGTGTTTTTATATTTAAGTTATTTTTAAAATTATATAAAGTATACCTAATTATCTACAAGTATGAAATATTCGGAATTGTTAATATATTTACTCAAATATATTATTAACAAATGCAATATTAAAGGCAAATACACACAAAAACTTAAATTAACATAGTTTTTAGGCACCTATTAAAAACACATAAATTATAACTAATTACTAAATTTTTAGCCTTTCCTTTTCCAAAGATTGACTATGCCAAAATAATAGAACAAATAATAAAAAATTAACTGTGGTTTGGCGTATATTTAAAAATAATTATATTTAATTAATGTAGCTGAATAAAAGTAAATAAAATAAGTAAAGAAATAAAATATGGGTTAGAATGTGTTACATCATGTCGTGCTCAATTTCAGTTGCTCTGTCATCCGCCGTACCACAATGATACTATTGAAAAATGTAATATATGTTTAATAAATCACAAGTGTATTTTTCTTAATAAAAATCAGAAGGAAACTTTACCTTTTATAATATGTAAAAATTTTTGTTTATAATTTTAATCACTTTGATACGCAGTTCTTTGATTTGTTCACAACAAAAAGAGATACGATGCTAATTATGCTATTTTGTTAAATATGTTTTGACATATTTAAAATCGTAATGTTATTAAACATATATTACAAATTTTATTCCCAATTTGCACAAAACGCTAAACACAAAGGAGTGAACAGTTGTAAATAAAACGCACAATTAATTGTGGGATTATTACGGGAATTCTAATATAAACATTTATTGGTATTAGTTACACGTTAATAATGTTTTTGTATTTATTTAAAACAATAATGAAACACAAAATATTTTCAGTTGTAAATTATTTTTAAGAAGTTAAACGCGAATATTATTTATGTTAATTTTATTATTACTTATTAGGATTCGTAATTGGTTAATTTTATTAAATTTAAATGTAAGTTTAAGAAAATTGCGTGGAATTCCCAAAAAATTACGCACAAATTTTTAATGTATAATTTAGATAGTTTAATAATTTGTAAGTTAAATTACTTAAATAACAGTACGCAAATGATACACCAAATATATTTCCTTCAAATGATACAATAATTATTTCTTATGAAATCGTGGAATTCGTTGCAAATTTAGCTTATATTATTAGAGATATAGAATTGACCAGTAATTACAAGTCAGTTTTAAATGATATAATACTAAATTAATACATCTTTTTTTACCTTTGCTTTTCCAATTTTAGTAGTATATAATATAAGATTTAAATGACAAGTTAATAAGTTATGTATGTTTTACTGTATACGTTTGCAAACTCATATATGTCATAATAAATAAATAAAGTTTTCCTTTTTGAACTACATCAAGAAAATATATTTTATGAAATTTAAAAGATTTAATTATGTTACCGGCTAAACCTAAAAAATCCCCCTTTTTCTTGACACTTGCCCATTTTTGCACATGCCAAACTGTGTTTAGTTTGATCGGTTCTCAAATAGCACAAACTTAGAAAAGCATTAGTGTTTTAATTTGACAATAAGTATGACGTAATCATAACCTGTATATTTTAAAATACATTAATTTGCTAGGAAGTTTTAAGGGACTTATAAAGAAACAAATTATATATTTATTCTTTATTTAAAATGTTACAAACGTTGGTGAACAAAATTAAATAAAATTTTACTTGGAACAGCCACATTAATACTACCTCATAAGCATATTAGGAACTTGGAATTTATAAGTTTGACCTAAGTATTTAATAATACAGTAAAAAAAAGTTTAATAATCTAAATTAACCTAAGAACTGGCATATGTGAAATAGTATTAGCGTAAAATAAATACCAATTTTATAATTTAACAAAATACATATTCATATTTAAAATTGTTTTTTAGAATAATGTTTGATACATTTTTTATCATTTGCGTCTTAAATTTAATATTTTTCTGAGTTGGATAAAAGTAAATTAATTTTTTTTTTATTTAGAATGAAAAAACAATATTAATTTGGCATATTTGTTTTGTTTAAAATTTAGATACCAATTTATAAATATTTCAAATATACTTTTTAAACCTAAAAACCTATTTAAAAAAACATTTAGTTTTGTTAACTTTTTATCCAAAATAATTTTTTATGGCTGATCAAATACAAAAGTTACAGAAGTTAAATTTGGGTAATGCTAAACATAAACAACTTAGCATTTTTGTTTAAAATAAATAAAACTTTAAGAAATTTTGCTTATTTTCGAACTTTTATTCTCTACATCGGGCAAAAATTTAAAAGAAATTTTGGTTTAAGCACTTATATTTTAGAGAGGACGTGGAAGAAATGCTGTGATACTAATTACCTGTGATTCTCTTAAACAGTTTTTTGCTATAAGGTATATGGATCCATTAAGTAAATATCTATATGGTAACTAGGTTAGTAACAATCTAATGGCGATATTTACGGTTTCTGTAAATAGTACTGGCCAGCTTTTTTTCGTGAATATAGCTTTTAGATTACCTTTCAAAGACTACCTCATTATCATAATAGGAAAGAATTTGGAAAACATATATTAAGGACGCAAGAGGCACTTAAAAAATATTCTTAAAATCAATAATTTATTAAATAGGATTTTAAGTCTAAAATTATATTTAAAAAATGTATTCCAATAAAAATATTAACTTGAAACATCGGTAAAAGCCTTGTTTTTGTCTAGTTAAAATTAGTTAAAGTTTCTTTTATTATCATTTTAAAATTAACTTAATAGAAAAAATAAATGCCCAGTTAAATTGAAATACCAACAATTTAAAAAAATATATGGAATTTCTAAAAAGTATCCTTAAAACTATTATATTTAATTGGTGTTTCACAAAGTTTAATATACAAAAATTGGTAATTCTTGTTTTGAAACAATATCCTTAAAATAATAATATACTTCTTAGGTAATTATTTACTTTATTTTATGTTTTAGTTGGTCTCAATTTTAGTAAGACTTTTATTATTTGCATCCTACTCTTATAAGTCCCTATACAGCCTCATAAAAAAACTGCATTGCTATTGGCATGTAATTCATTTAAATATTTTTAAATGGTTTTTTAAAAGGCAGTTTAAAAGTTCTCTTTAACCTTCTTAACCGAAATTCGCATAATAGTTTAAAATTGTGGTCCAAAATGTTAAAAACAAGGTTTTTTTTTTGGTAATTGGATCATTAAAAAATGTTCTTTTATAATCAGTTGTGTTTGTCAAATAACCTAAAAAATATTTTGCCACTTAACACGTGAATGTTGGTATGGTGGCAAATTTATAAAAGGTGGTATGAAAAGTCTAAATGAGGTTAAGAGTTTAAATATAAAAAAAGTTATAGACGGAACCCATCATTTTAAATAAAATAATTAAATTAATATAATCTATTTTAATTATCAATAAAACAAACAAAAATTAGAAAATTATTTTACACCTAATGGCGGTACTTTAAATACATAGGTTACATTTTAAAAGAAAAAAAATACCTAATATTTTAATTTTAAATATGAATTTAAATTTAAATAAAAAAATCAAGTTACCTTACATTTTCAGCTCTTTTGGTCACGCTGATATGATTTCGTTGATTTCACCTGAACAAGGAATAATTAATATTTACAAAATAGTTAACACTGTATGCAGACTTTAAAAACTTATAAATAATCATAACTAAAGGAGTCATTTATTTAAATAAAAAATATTATAAAAAATGTTGGCAAGGTGTAGCAGTGCTGTTTAACGTAACCATCTAAACCTATCTCGTGGTTAATTGACTATTTTATTTAACATTCCGCTATTAAGTATTTGCTTTTAAATAGGCGGCATTAAAACAAGTAGTAGGTTATTACATCTACAAAATTTTTAAATTTATTTTTGTTCTATGAATGGTAAAAATATAGTATTTTTTAAAATTAACATTACATAACATGTGCTTATGAAATGATTTCTACAGTATGTCGTAAAAATTACATTTTTAAAATGTAATATATTTTTTTAAATTTCGTAAATAAGCCTTACAATAAATTCTAAGCTTTGTCTCATAAAGTTTTTATATATTTTAACTTCTAACTTCATTTTTTGACATTTTATGTCACATTTACCTCCGTCACACGTTAAGTGTTAAGTATCAAAATACTTTTTATTAATTATCTCACATGCATAACTGGTTTTCGGAAAACCCTTTTTTAATATCTCTATAACAAAAAAACATCTTATTTGTTTAAAACCTTTTAACCACTCTGTATGCTTCCATTTCGTAGCCACATGAAGACTGGTCAACATTTGGCAAGTTCAACATTAGGCAAGTGATTAAAATATCAAAAAATAATTAATTAGCTTTGTGTGCAAAGAAAAACAAATAAATATATACTACGTAAAAAAAATCACTACTAAAAATAGTACATTAACTACAATTTTTTAAGAAAAATAAAATTACACTTTTTCAACTATATATGTACAAAAAGCTAATTGTAAATTGTTGACGTTTTAAAGCTATGCAATATAACATTTAAAAAATATTTTGAACATTTAAGGTTTAAATTTTTTATTTATTTTTTAAAATTTTTAATTTAGAATAAGTCTAGTAACACATTTATTTTTTCGTTTTTAATAATTCTGTATTACTGGTTAATACAAGTTATATTTTTTAGGATATATTTTACAAAGCAAAATTAATTTGGCACCGGCAATAAATTTGGTTTTTAAAAATTAACTTTAAATAGGGCACATTCAATTAAATCTTTAAAATCTATTTGGTGTATCAATGCATAATTATTAAATAAATAAAAACAAAGAACGACCAAATACTAGTCTAAATTTTATTTTTAATCCTGTCAGTTTTTAAGTCTCGACGCAGTGTCCGGCGTTAAGGCTGCAAAACCGTTAGTGTTAAAATATAATTTAAGTTATTATTATTTTTTTTAATTTGATAACAAAATACGAATAGTTTTAAAAATCATTAATTAACTAACATCTTATATTTAATAAGTTAAAACATAATTAAAATACTTAAATGGTTTCTTAACCTTTATTAAAAGAATATGGGAGACAAAGTTACTTTTATCTCACATTTTTTTATGTTTGCATTTTAAAGTAATAGTTTTAAAGTTGTGTTATTGTAAATCTTAATGGCTTGTCAAAAAGAAAAATTTTTGGACTTTTTCTAATATATATATTATATATATATATATATATATATATATATATATATATATATATATATATATATATATATATATATATATATATATATATATATATATATATAGGTGTCTGTAAAAGGTTACAAATACCTACCACATATTCTTCGGACCGAAATTAGCCGATTTAAATAAACTTACCTTAGAAAAAGGTTGCTTAGTTTTGGCGCAAGGCGGCGCTAAAATGACAATTTTAAAATCCTTTTTCTAGATTAATTTAAAAAGTGCTCATTCTATTTTGCAGAAATTTGGTACGTTGGCCTGGCTTTATGAGGCAAAAAAAACCATGTCACAATTATGATTAATATCAGTCCATCGGCGGAGAACCTGGGATTTTTTATTAAATGTTGGTTTTAGATTTCTAGGCCAATGAAACAAGAGGGTTTTAGGTACAACATTTAGATCAATGAATTTATTTGCTACAAAAAAGTACTTTTGATAAGACTTAATTTCCCAACGGATTCCGAAAATTTTGCATTTTAAAAATTTGCGGTAGTTTTTACCAAAAAATCAAGTAACAGGATGTCTCTAAAAGGTCTTAAAAAAGCTCATTACATAATTCTCAGACCAAAATTAGCCCAGTGAAGCAAACTTATCTTAGTACAAAGTTGCTTAGTATGGGAACTAGACGGCGCTGAAAACCACTTAAAGATTGTCACTTTAGCGCCGTCTAGTGCCCAAACTAAGCAACTTTGTACTAAGATAAGTTTGCTTAACTGGGCTAATTTTGGTCTAGGGGCTATGTAATGAGCTTTTTTAAAGACCTTTTAAAGACATCCTGTCACTTGATTTTTTGGTAAAAACTACTGCAAATTTTTAAAATGCAAAATTCTTGAAAATCGTTAGGGGAATCAAATTTTATTAGGAGTACCGTTTTTGCTAACCTTGTTTTAGCTAAACCTGTCTTGTTCCATTGGCGTAGAAATCTGAAACAAGCATTTAATTAAAAAAAACCCATGTTCGGATGATATTCATCATAATTGTGGCATGGTTTTTTTGCCCCATAAAGCCAGGCCAACGTACCAAATTTCGGCTAAATATTATGATCACTTTTTGAATTAATACAGAAAAACGATTTGTTGTACAACGGTAAGTTTACTTAAATCGGCTAATTTTGGTCTGAAAAATATGTGGGAGCTTTTTGTAAAGACCTTTTACAGACACCCTGTATATATTATGTATTTGATTTTTTTTAAACATGTTTCAAAACTTCTTAACTTCTGGCTTAATTTTTAATTTTGGCACATTTTAAAGAAAAAAAACTATGAGTCAATATAACATTAGAAAAATTAATTCGACCCTTATAAAGGCATACATGAAAATAAAAAAAAATAAAAACAGGTTATGAAACCAATTAAGTATCATATATCATAATATTACATTTATTTGTGCTGAGAAAAAGACTACCTGTTTGTTAGTTTGCTTATGTAAACGCACAATTAGTTGAGTGGTTAAATTATTACGCACAAAACGTACCATGAGCTACAAATAAACACTAAAAAAAATTTAAAAAAATTGACATCCTACCAATTGTCATTATATATTACCTACCTTTTCTACTTACCCTAATTAATTTAGTAGATATATTGGATATTTCTTAAAAGTGATTTTTCCTTGTTATAATTTTCTTTTTTAAGATAAATAGATAAAATTTGGTATGTCAACATTTCACATAAGTATATTTGTTCATTTGTTTTTGTTTTACTTCCGGTTTGGCTTTAAATAGCTGGTACTTTACCAGTAAAATAGTACTACAGTTTTAAAACAGAATAATTTATTTATAAGATGTGCAAATTTTATCAACAAACCGACTTAAAAAAAATATATGGAAAAAACTTTCTTTTAGAATATGCTAATAAGCCAATTATGTACCATATAAAAAATAACTTCTGGCCATAAATAGGATTTTGTAAACTTTTACCCTATCTGGAAGAGCCGTAAAAAGCAAAACGCTTAAACCCATCTTTTACGGCTTAACTTAGTCATGGCACTCTCGATTGGTATTTAAAAAATCAAAAATTTTAAAGCAGAAGAGTCAAAAAATTACCTATGAAGCGTCACTATTTTCAGAATGTCACAGTAAGAGAAAATCTACCGATGATGCCATTTAAAATTTGAAAGTACTGGTAATATTTGGTCAAACTGAAAGTAATACAAAACAGGTGTGAACAAGTCAAATATTACATATTTATGTTAGATACCAATATACCAAAATTTATTAACTTCCTCCTTTATTTTATCTTATTTTTTGAAACACTAACATCCCTGTTGTGTGAGAACACAATGTCTTTACGTTAGCAGACGTCATCAATAATATATCTCACTATACAAAGTTCACTAATGTTACCATTTACCACACACTAATGAAAAAAAAAAACGTATACCTTACTGAGTGCTTTGCGCTTCTTCTATTTAAAAATAAATAAAAGCGATTTAGCAAGAAGAAAAGTTATATTTAATTTTCAGAAAAGTTTTGAGTCTTGCATATTTCGAATTAAAACCAAAAAATATGCGATGTATTTAAAATGTTTAAGTAAATATTTTTTTGTTGAGAATTTAAAAAAATTGAATATACACAGCTTTGAAAATACTAAACGTATGTATAAGGCTAAATTTTAAATTAAAAAAACGTTTATTTATTTTTGGGTATTTTTTTTAAAGCTTAAGAAGGTTTTAAAAAATTACTTATATATTTTTAGTATTAAATAATATATACAAAACAATATTTAATAAAACAGTAACCACGCTAATAAGAGTAGTAAATAAATATGTCAAATTGTATCAGGTTTGCCAATGAGATATACTAAGTTGACAGGAGAAAAAATAAAAATACAGCAAAATTAATATTAGTTTTCGGTTTATTTATCAAATTACATTGTTTGAGAACCTTGCTACATGGGACCACTTTGGTATATACTTGGGCACGGACAAATTATAGATCATCTAAAAGTGGTTAAAAAATTCTTTAAAAAAATTACATATTCTATAAACCTTTTTATAATATATTTTAAATTTTAAAAACGGTGACTAATTAATTTTAATGTGGATTAGTTACGTTAAAAAGTTTTTAATGTAAGCTATTTTTAGATATATGCAAATTACTCTATCCGTGCACAAGTCTTTACTTTGGCTTCTCTAATGAAGATGTGCTATTTCTTTAATACCCAAAATAATATTCTTCAATAAATAAAAATATTGAGGTACAGTAAATAATAGTTATAAATTGTTTTTAATTTATTTCTCAAAGAAATAAAAAATGTTGTGGTAAAATTACTACAAATTTTAAATTACAATTTTTGTCATGTATTAAAATATTTGATTTTGTTCACACACACAATTACCTTCACACTATTTTAAACAATACATGTTAAAAATATTTTTATAATTTTTTTTTCATATCATCTTTTAAAAAAAAACAATAAATTCGCTTTTAAAAATGGTACGTCTGTATACTACAATCTTTCTTTTAAATTTGACTTATTAGAATGATCAAGGTCATTTTTGTATAGAATGACTATAGATGACTATGATTCTATGGATGACAAATTAAATTATGCAAGAAATAATGTATTATTACCCTAAAGTAAAAAAAAACATTTCAAAATCTAAACTTAGTTTACTAATAAGAAATAATTGGAAAAAGTACAAAACTAATTTAAAAATATAATATATAATGACAAAAAAATACAAAATAAATTTAACATAAATACCAAAATACCACTTAGGAATTATCATTATTCTTTAACAATTGTCTTAAGATAGTATTAAAAAATTCCAGCTCATGGTATATCATTGATATAAAACGTTGTCTAAGCGCACAAATTTAGATGGATTAATTAAAAGTGAAAGCTATAAGTAGGAAGGTTTCACAAAAAAGGTAAATAGCACAAATAAAATATGTTTTATTTTTAAAAAAAAGCTAAAGGGATTTAATGTAAAAAATTATTAAGTTAATATTTGTTTTTTTCAAAAATATCTATGGTAATTTTTTAGTTAATAAAAAATCACCTAATTACATTCAATATTTTATTTGTGCTTTGAAAGAAATAGGTTGCACAAGAACGCACAAAAAGTGCCTTGGTAATACCAATAAATTGTAAGTACATATGCATCTATCAGGGCCGGGTGAATATACATGTGTTGGTTAAAAAACCATAAGGTCTTTCAACTTTTAAATGCATGGTAAAAATTAAAATTGCCAATTGTTGTTTACAAAAATAGACATCGTTTTAAAAAACTAAAATCAAAATAAAACTGTTATAGCAAACTAAGCTTTACCATAAAAATGTAAAACAGAATTTTCTTATAAAATAGGGCAAATGTTATAATGAAAGATCGCTTTGAAACAAAAATATGTTTAAATATTTGTAATTTTTTTGTTCCTATCCTTTTGCTAATATGACAAAATTAAAATGTACCTATCTCTTAGAAAAAAAAAAACAAATTTAAAGAAATTAATTAAAATCATTTTATAAACCCTTTTATAATTACCAATCTCTAATGTTTCTGTAAAAATTTGATTTGATATATATATATATTATATATATATATATATATATATATATATATATATATATATATATATATATATATATATATATATATATATATATATATATATATAAGATGTGATTCATATATCTTTCCATTAAAAAACAGAACCTTCTTAAAATTGTACCTAAACTTATTTTAAGTGCATTTTTTAAAAAAACAACCTAAGTAAAATGTAAAAATTATCAAGAAAATGTTTTTTAAAATGGATGCCTCACACAATTTGATAAACTTATTAACTTTAAAATTAATTTAAGTAATATTTAAAAAAATAGGGATCTAAATAGTAATTCATTGTTTTTTTTACTTCTTTACATCTGTTAAAGAAGTATCTTTAGTGAAAAGCCTACACTTGCGTTCCTCTTTTTTGATATTTTTGTTCAGGTATATGGTTTTATTTCTTTTAAAATTTAACAAACAGTTGCCCTTTTTTATAAAAAATATAATAACAAGACAAAAAAAGGTACAGGCAGTCAAGTTTGGCACTGGAGCTATTAGACCAATAAGAAAATAACGAATAAATAAAATTTAAAGACCGTTTGATCCGGCCCTGACAAAAATAAATATATTAAGGTTAATTCTCTATAGTAAAATAGATATTGTATATAGATTAGAATACTGGTTACAATTTTAGAGTTTACCTAAATTAAGTTACACTATAACCCTAACTATATTTCAGCAAGAGCGAAAAACAACATTTAAATAAAGGATTTTTGAGATAATCATAAATTTCAGATTTAGAAAAAAATATATTTTCAATTTTTTTTTATATCCTAATAAAATAAAATTAACCATTTGACCAATAAGCGTGGTAACAGAGTCAGTCATACTTCGTGCCATATATATTTTTTTAGTTTTACACAAAATAAATCTAAATATTTGATGCAGAGAGCATACACCAAACTTAATTTTAAGTGGTTTAAGATATTATTTTGTCAAAATTCACATTTGTAATACTTTCACCATAAAATTAGAATGATGCAGGTTAAAATCAAAGAACTGTGCATTTCACTCTTAATTTTAATATTTTTTTAAATGTAACCTTTTAATCTCACCATTACCTTGGTTAAAAACGATTATTTAGGATTAAAAATAAGCAAGTAAGAAAGGAATATAGAGTCATCCTATTCTAACTTGCACGTTTAAATTTTCTAAACACCATTGGTACAGCCGAATTATTACTGACGGCCACTACACAAATACACAGAAAACTAGTATAATTTAATAAAGACAAAATAACACTAACATGTTCCTCAGCAAAAATAAAATATCCTTAAAAAACTTGCAAACTAGAAGCAGCGGCGACTGGGCAAAAACTTAATATTAGCAGCAAGGATAAAAAACAATTGAATGTGTAGTTAATATACAGTGCCTGAAATGGTCCATATTTCCTAAATGCAGAAAGGAAAAATATAAAAATTACTTCATGGTGGTTTTAGGTTACGCCCGATTTGATAATAGTAACTGCAATGTTATCAAGTATACACTTTTTAGGATAAAAAAGTGTCAGAACAACACTTTATGATGGTAGTATCTAAAATATATCAACTAGGCATTTTCTTTCAAAAATCTCAAAAGCGCCTCGTATTCTTCAGACAGCTTAAGGAACAGACAAAAATTATTACATTATGGTTTATTTATTATTATTTTTTGATTGTGAAATAACAAAGAATCTGAAATTACCTGAAATAGAGGTGGTTTTATACTCTAATTTAATTCAAAGTGTTATCATATGTAGTTTTTAAAATACAGGGTGTCCCAAAAGGTATGGTCCAAAGTTTGGGATCATGTAGATTGGATCAAAATATTAACTTTATATAACTTTTTGCTCTATGCTTCTTCTTTACCGAGCTATTAGCGTTTAAAGGTAACAATTGAACATCGATTTCTTATTAATAACTTTTGAACGGCTTGTACAACCTGGAATTTTTTTTGTTGATTCATTCTAGGTAATAACTGTCTTGCATTAACTGCTACAAACATGCCCCGAAACCATCAAAAATACCAGGTCCGGACTATCAAACTTGTAAAAAACTTCAAAATTTTTGCAGTGTTGCCATATTTTACATTTTGACCTTACCGGTAGATTCCCCTGAGTTTTCTATGCAAAAAAAGTATACTTTATCTTTATTGATAGGACTAGCGGTTTTCGCGTAAAATGCATTTAAAATCATTAAGGTATACTCGAGGGCTCCCGATAAGATATACCCTGGGGCTCTCAATAAGGTGTACTTAAGGACTCCCTATGAATCTTATGTGAAAATCTACTACCAGAAGTCAATTTTTAGCTGAAAATTATAAATTAAAAGTTGAAAAAAAACTTTTTTATTAAAAATAATAATAATAATAATAAAAACAAAAAAAACATACAGCAAAATAGAAACTTTATAATTATTAGTTGAATAACAAAAAAAAACTACTATGCGTAAATTTAACTAAGGTATGTGTTCAAAGTGAGCACCCTGTACAGCTACACATTTTCTTAATTTACTAAGACATGCTCTTTAAACCTGAAACAACATGTTAGGATTATTCCTTATTGCAGCGCAATAAAACATAATTCTTTCTAATCATAAAGTTTCTACTTTGCTGTATGTTTTTTTGTTTTTATTTTTTTTTGTTAAAATAAATTAAGTTTTTTTTAACTTTTAATTTATAATTTTTGAAAATTGAACTTCTGGTAGTAGATTTTGACATAAGATTCATAGGGAGTCCTTAAGTACACCTTATTGAGAGCCCCAGGGTAGTTCTTATCGAGAGCCCTCGAGTATACCTTAATGATTTTAAATGCATTTTAAGCGAAAACTTCTAATCCTATCAATAAAGATAGAGTATACATTTTTTCTATAGGAAACTTAGGGGAATCTACCAGTAAGGTCAAAATGTTAAATATGGCAACAATGCAAAAATTTTGAAGTTTTTTACAAATTTGATAGTCCGGACCTGGTATCCATGATGGTTTCAGGGCATGTTTATAGCAGTTAGTGCAAGACAGTTATTAGCTAGAATTAATCAACTAAAAAAAATTCAGATCGTATAAGCCGTTCAAAAGTTATTAATAAAAAATGGATTTTCAATTGTTACCTTTAAGAGCTAATAGCTCGGTAAGGAAGGGGCATCGAGCAAAAAGTTATATGAAGTTGTGACATTATTTTGATCCAATCTACATGATTCCAAACTTTGGACCATACGTTTTGGGACACCCTGTATATTAACTCAGCATATATTTTTTTAAAATTCAGAACCGCCCTGTATTTTCCAGACGACTAAAGGAATGAGCAAAATTATTGTGTTTTGTTGTTGTTTATTTATTATTAATTGTTGATTTCCAAATAATGGATTTTCTAAAATACGTAGAATGTAGGTGGTTTTATACAAGAACTAATAAAAAAATTGTTACCGCAAAAATTTTTAATAGTTATACTCTAATTTAATTTAAAGTGTTTGCTATTATTGGCTAAGCAATAAATAATCTAAGCAGTGATAAAACTAAGGTATTTGTTAGCACTTAAGGCAATATCGAAAGGTTTTTATGCCATATTTGATTTCGTAAAAAATCTAAAATAAGCGTTTGCATCACATAAATAAAATTTTTAAATATTCAATTTTTTCGTTGTGCCGTTTGTTAAATTAGAATTTATTTATTTAATTTTTAAAAATGCAGATATGACATAATATTTCAAAAACCATATCAAATAAAGTTTTAACATTCGCAGGTTTTAGGAGTAATAGCTGTGCGCTAAATATACTGCAATAAAAATAAATCGGACTTTGTATATAAAGAAACGAACCTTATCTTAAAAATTATACACTTGGCAACATTGTATATATTATCATCAAATCGAGGGTATACCACTATGTGTGATTTTAACATTTTTTTTTCTACTGTTTGTAAAATAAGAGACCATTCCGGGATTTTTGAAAGACTACTTTATGTTTAAATTACGCATTCTATCAAAATTTTCAGTAGTTTTGGATCAAATCAAAAATTTAACGGGGGATAATGATGTCAGATATCAGTTTTAGGAGTAAAACTTAAAAACTCAAAAATAAGTTTTTCCTATTACTATAAAACTTTATAATTGTATATTAACAGAACAAAAAAAGGCCTTGCTAGATTTTTGCTACCAATATTATTTAGGTCTACTCGAAATTGTTAGCTGGCTACTTACGCACAAAATTATGTATTGGTATAAATAGTTTATAAATTTATTGACCATAGCGAGGGTCTTGTCATTTTATGTTTCATCAATAATTTGATAAGAACTTGCAACAAATATTAAAGAAATCAAAAGTTCGGTTGCTTAATACGAGTATTCAAAAATAATTCAAGATTTTTTTTTAAGACAAGGGGGAATATTTTCTTTGATTTTTGTTATAATATATTGTTAAATACAAGAACTAAATTTAATTAAATTTAGTTTTTAAGGCTAAAGCAGTTTTTTTTCAAATATTTCTTATAAGCTAATGGCGGACAGAAGTATTGAAATGATTATAACTGTAAAAAAAATCAAATCTAAAGTTTCAGCACGAAAGAATTAAATGCAAAATAATTGTTATTATACTTTTTTGCAAATGGTAATATGTGCTTATAGTTTAGTCGAGAAGTGTGTTTTCTGTAAAAAATAGTTAGAAGGCTTTAAAAAATATGAGCGATGCTCATTCGACCCGAAATGCAGATTTTTTTCTGCCAAATAAAATTGCAATTGTTATTAACAAAAAACGAAGAAAAAAAAGCTTTTTGATTTTTGATGATAAGTCAAAAACCGTAAGAGATAGCAAAAATTGCAAAAAAGATCGCTGAAGAGGAGGGAATTATTAAAAAAAAATAAAAAAAAATTACTCTCGGAACTATATCTCCATTATTTATAATTTTAATTTAAGGCTTAAAATGGACCTCCACTCGACATTTTTGGTTGCGTGCTCGGAGCCGTACACACTTAATAATTCTGTTTAAGGTATTAAATTTTAAAAATGGTGGTGTTTTCAAAACAGTTCAAAGAATTTATTTCCGTTAAAAATTTAACTTAAAGTTAATTTTTTTACAAGCTAGACAATTGTTTATTAACGCAATTGTTTCAAAATTTTGTCTTCATTGTACATTAAAAAAATGTTTAAATAATTGTCGTAAAAAAAGTTTTGCTTTTTGGAGCTCTTCTATATACATACTTAACAAAATCACGCCATAAAAATTTAATAAATTTTAATCCTTTGTTTATGATAATTTTAAAACTCTGACAAAAAAAATTAAAATGAGAGTAATATTGTCAAACTTATGAAATTATTATAAACAAAGAATTAAAATTTATTTAACTTTTAAGGCGTAATTTTGTTAAGTATGTTAATAAGAAGGGCTCCACATAGCAAAGAATTTATACGACAATTATTTAAAAAAAATTTTTAATGTACAATGAAGATAAAACTTCGAAACAATTTTGTTAATTACCAATTGTGTAACTTGTTCAAAATTAATTTTAAGTAAAATTTTTAACGGCAATAAATTCTTTAAAGTGTTCTGAATACAAAATAATTTTTTAAAAATTTTTCAATTAATACTCGTATTTAATACCTTAAAAAAATTATTTAGTGTAACGTACTCGGTTTTGACTCCGAGCGCGCAACCAAAAATGTCACGGAGACCCATTTTCAGCCTTAAATTAAGATTATAAATAATGGAGATAGAGTCCCGAGAATCTAAACTTTTTTTTGGAAATTGCCTAATCTATAAGAATCTCTTTTGAAATTTTCTCTCTTATTTTTTTTGAGATATCATCAAAAATGTTTTTTTTTCGATTTTTATTAATAACAATTGCAATTTCTATTGACAGAAAAAATCCTCAAAAAGTCTTTTTCAGATTTTCATTCCGCGTCGATAAGCTATCGCTCATATTTTTCGAAGCTCTCCAACTATTTTTCGCAAGATTTCACACCTCTCGACTAGACTATTTTGTTTCTAAACCCTTTTACGGACTATAGAAGAAAAGCGTATTACACTTTTTTATATATAAATGTCACATGCCTAAATTTTTTGATGTAACCGTTTCCAAATATTTATATCCTGTGTATTGTAGTAAAAAAATACGACAAATTATGTAGGATTAGAATCATGAAAAAACTAATACCATTATACTTCTGTCTCTCAGTGATTAAATAACCTAAAATTCGGAAAGTTTTCCTCCTGACTAGAAAAAATTAGTATTTTTAAAGCCAACCATGGTAACCGGTTATGTTAATAGATATGAACAAATTTGGAAAAAAATATTGTTAAGTTTGCTACACTTTCTTATAATATATATAATATATTATAATATATATATATATATAAATTATATAATTTAAAATTTAAAAAAAATATATTTAAAATATAAAAAATATATTTAAATATAGTTCTATTTCGGTAGGTGTTTAAACTTGAGTTTTACACATTTCGGAATGAGCTATCCGGAGTTGTTCAAATGCCAATAAGATATATTTCGGCGGATTATCATCACTGTCGCTTGAACATGAAAAAAAAAATCTTTCAATATTGCTTTTTGGCCGTTTAAAAGGTAGACCAGAACGCTTTTTCAAAATAAAAAGCCGCTTTGCTTACCAGAACTAACCATACGGACTAGGTAGTTATTTAAAAAAATTTTTACAATTTTTGATATGATAGAAGTTTAAATTTTTTAAAAATTTAAATTTATTTTGGGTTTTTTCCAATACTTTTAAAATTTTGTTTTAATTCAAAAATTAAAAAATTCAAAATAATTTAGTCGTATGGTTGTTCTGGTAAGAAAAGCAACTTTTTTATTTTGAAACACCAAATTGTTTTTGGACGCCAAAAACGGGTTTGGCAAAATATATAAATTTTTTCATGTTCGAGCACCATTATATTCTGCCGGAAATAATCTTAAAATTTGGCATTTTCCCCCGGGTAGCTCAGTTTTTTGCAAAATGTGTAAACTTAGTTTAAAGATACGAAATAGGATATGTTCGGCAATTTCTTTTAGCTGATATATATTTATAATGGCGAATTAGCCAAAGAATTATAATATATATATATATATATATATATATATATATATATATATATATATATATATATATATATATATATATATATATATATATATATATAAAATTATATTTTATTTTTATATATATATATATATATATATATATATATATAAATATAATAACATAATATATTAGTTTTTTAGCTTCGGAAATAATATTTTAAATATCGGTTCAAATAAATAGATAGGTTTTATCAAATGCAGTTATACAATTTCTTATATGTATGCATCATTACTATTTTTACACTTTACTATATGTTTGGTTTAAAAAAAATGGCTACATTGTTATAATTACATATTTTTTAAAAAACTTAACATATAATAAAGTGTTAAAATTGTAATAATAGATACATATAAGAAACTGCCTAACTGCATTTGTTAAAACGAACCTATTTATTTGAAACGATATTTTAAAAATTATTTCCGAAGCTAAAAAACTAATATATTACGTTATTTTTCAACAAGATCACTAAAACTTTAAAACTTTATTTTAATTCAAACTTTAACATTCTCTTGATGGAAAAAAGAAACTGAAGTTACTATCAACTTTTGGTATTCTTTTTCTAATTTGTTTAGGCAGTAAGAAAATTAATTTTAAAAACATAATCGGTTACCCGCTTAATTAATTACTCTGTATTTAAAAATAGCGTTTAATAAAACGTTTGCACTAGATAATTTTGCGTATAATCTATAAGAGAGTGCATAAACAATTAAGATGGATGACACAAAAAAGTAATTATTTTAACATTTGAAGTCTTTATGTCACTTCAACGCAAGTGCATCATTATGTTTTTTCTTTGTGTATTTCATATCCGTGATATTATTTATGTAGTTATCCGTAACAAAACAATTGAAAATATTAGGTACCCAATTGAATCCATTAAGTCATAAAAATTTATAAACATACAATGATAAACTTATATTATTTTTAATTTTTTATGCACCTCATAAATGTCTAGATATATTTTATTTAAATTTTGCATACGGTCAGCTGTAGTCAATATCAAAAAAAGTTTTAAATTTATTTGTAAAATGTCTTTCTGTAATTTTTATTACTATTTGACTGCCTACTTTTATTAAAACAAAATAAATTATTTTTTTAACTTATTTGTTACTTTTTTAATTTGATTGTTTTTGCTATTTAAAATAAATTACCAAAATATAAAAAAAATGTTTATAATAGTCAGAACGAAAAATTTTTGGTGTCGACGAAACTAGGACAAAATTCAAGAAAAAATAAATTAATTAAAGCTTTCAAACATTTCAGTATATTTTCCATAATATTTCAAACTTTGCAAAATATTAAAATATAAAAAAAATCACAATACTTTTATAACACAAGCAAACTAAAAACCCTATTTAATTTTTCAACTGAAAAAAAAACAGTGGACTTAAAATTATAACTTAACTAAGAAAGTTAATGAAAAAATGTTCAGCTGAAACTAAAATCCTGTTAGAATGGTATTTAATGATATTAAATGTTTATTTATGCTACACAGGATCCCATACCAACCTTAAATAAAATATTTCTAGAAGTATACAAGGTGTACCAAAAAGACTAAAAAAATTACATCCTTTTTGGGTTAGTTAGGAAGGCTACATTCATCAACTTTATTAAACAATTATACCGACCTGGAGCCGAGAGGGTTTTTGCATGTATCATAGGCCCCACGCTGAGCCTTTGGAGGCTGATAAACATCGTTATTTTCCACTTTGATTTCTTGGTATGGCATCCCTAAAGTGTAGTTTTTAGGAGGGGTGAATTTTTAAACGTGTAATTAATATCCATGCCCCTGGATCACAAGCCCCACTTTGATTCTTGTTTTATGTCGTCAAGGAGGTCGCCAAAGTCCGTGAACTCAATGTGCCGAACCCATATTGGTACCCATACCAATATGGCGTCACTTAAGGTCCGCCATACTGACAGAAATGTGTAATTTTTTCACTGTGGACATGGATTATGGGGCCCACGCTGTTGTTTCATGATAATTGTTAACAATAAACTGTAGAACAAAGATTTCAAAACGCCATACCTCTGGGGCATCGCCAAGTGACCGCCATAATGGGGCGTTCATTGCTAAAATGACATGTTTGCCCCATTATAGCGGCCACTTGGCAATGCCCCAGAGGTATGGCGTTTTGAATTTCTTGTTCTACAGCTTATTTAACAACAAAACAACAGCGTGGGGCCCATGGTCCATGTCTACAGTGGAAAAATTACACCTTTCGGTCAGTATGGCGGACCTTAAGTGACGTCATATTGGTATGGCTTATTGGATTCGCGAACTTTGCGACATTCTTGAAGACATAAATCAATAATCAAAGTGGGGCCTATGTTCCAAGGGCATGGATATTACTTACACGTTTGAAAATTTACCCCTCCTAAAAGCTACATTTTGGGATGCCATACCGGGAAAGCAAAGTGGGGAACAACGTTGTCTATCAGCTCCCAAAGTCTCGACGTGGGGCCTATGATACATGCAAAAGCCCTCTCGGCTTCAGGTCTATCTTCTAGTGCTTACAATTTACAAACGCTATGTATTATCTTTCCCAAATTACAAATAAGTTTTAAGATATTTAGTTATTATTTATATTATATAGAGTAACATGTATATATTTATTTTTGTAAACATGATCATATAAGAGATGGTGCTCTTATGGAGAAAGTAAACCAAATAAATAGTATTAAGTGTTTATAATTAGACAGGGTAAACATATTTATTGGACGCATAAAAAGAATACTAAATCTACTAAAAAATATTATGCCATATTTTATGAGAATTATTAAATATGTACGTAGTATACATAAAAATTTCGACATTTTATGTGAACTAAGTGACATTAGAAAACAATTAAACAGGTACAAGTTTATTTTATTAAGAATCAGTTTTTTATTCAGATTGGCAAAGCAGTCGAAAATGTATTTGAATAATTTGTTACGATTATTATTTTGAAATAAGTTAAAATTGGAAGGTACTAACATAGGATTACTGCACAACTAAAATACGTGCTAATTTATGGTATGATATTTTTAAACCGATGGATGGCGATAAACAGCTAAAAGAGATACCAATGTTTTCAGCGACTAAAAAAGACTACGATATAATATATATATATATATATATATATATATATATATATATATATATATATATATATATATATATATATATATATATATATATATATATATATATATATATATATATATATATATATCATCTAGATACGATAAAAACTTCTTGTAAACATGACATGAGCAATGTTGTTTCGTAAAAGAGAAGTCCTGATACTATTTGAATTATTAAAAGAAAATCCGAAACCCACAAAAAATGTCAAAAATTGATATCAACCTAGAGCACATTGATTTCAACTTAAAGAACATTTTTAGACATAACTATAAACACTTATAATTTTGTTTAAAAAGTTATAGACTCTAAAATTTAAAAAAAATGATGCAATATTTGTTTTGGCTTCACCCAAAACGTAAAAATTAAGACTTTTTAAAATGATAAAAATTTATTGTAAAGAGTGATAGACATATCTGGCAAAACATTATCGGGATATTTTTTTCGAGGGCTCTAGAATCATTACTAAGAATTTCTTAGGTCATGTTATTGTGTTTTTTTCGTCTCTTTTCCATGAAGAATATTCACAAAAAATATTATCCTTCATTTTCGGAATACACTAGATATACATATATGCATATATATTTGTTTGGTCCTTTAAATAATAATTATATTAAATTGTATTTCAATGCACCAGATTTTAAAAAAGTATACCTTATATAACCTCAAAGGAATGTTTTACAGGATTAATAAGTTATATTAAAATTATAATGCGAACATTATCATTTTAGGTAAGTAAAGGTGTAAAAAAATATTTTAAAAGCATAATTGTTGTCCTTTATTTTTAAAGAAGAGTGTGTTTCAAAAGCCTCAGTGATTTTACAAAAAAATGATTATGAATATACGGATTTATTGTAAGTTCAAAATTTAACGCTAAAAATGTTTCTGGTTTTATATACGTATATCTTAGTAGTTTTAAAAAGACAAAGCTTTATGTTTTAAAAATAATATTTTAAATTACAAAATGTTTTTTGTTATGGGTGAAAATTTCGTGGTTGGTGCATCTCTTTTTAGGAAAAGATTATATGCTTTTTAATATTTTTGAGGTAGTTGCATATTGATAAAAAATACATTTACATCTTTTATAGCTACTTCAGATTAAAACATATATACAAATCTAAACTATAGGGCATTAAAGCGATTAAAAAAACCTTTTCTGTCTGAAATTTTGGCTACATGATTACCTATTAAAATACACAATTTATTGGAGAGAAATAAATATCCTATTCTGTTCTTTTCTTAATTTCTAAAATTCTTATAAATATTTTTTATAAACTTTAATTAATTGCATAAATATAAATAAGCGGACAAAACAATACTTTAAAAAATGCGCACCACAACCTATAGATCATGATCATATATCAACCATTCATGTTGCTCCGTATATAGTTTTTAGACGGATCCTTTATAAATGCCATTTTATAGAGTTTTCCACTACTGCTTTTAAAAATTTGTAATAAATCTTAATTTTAAAATAATCATTAATACAAAATATTTATTTTAGCATATTCTTCCCAAATTTAGCATTAAAAATATTTTTTTCTTTACCGAAATATAGGTTTAATATGTTCCACAAATATAAATAATTTTTTTAAAAATTCTTATTACCGAAAATAAATTCCTTTGTTATAAAAATTATAACGAATTAAACTATGCAATAAAGGTATATAAATTTGTTACTTTGGAGGTAAATTTAAATTTCTTCTTCCTATTTTATGTAGCACAAAAACTTTAAAAATGCAGATTTAGTTTGTTTAATTATATTTAAATTATTTGGCTGTGATAACATGTTTAAAAGGCTAGTGACACTTTCAGTATGTTTAAAGGTACTACTTATTTGCAACGCAGTCTTGTATAGGTAAGACACCCAATGTAAAAGTTTGCAGGCTTAAGCAGGTTAGGTACTAGAACAACCCGTAAATTGATTATGATTTTGTAATGTGCTAACTAAGTTTATAATATTCGAAAAAGCTATTTGGCTTAACTTATCAATTTATTAAATAAATAGCAAATTTGCGCATTTCATTCGATAAAAAATAGTCGATTTTCGGTGCCTAAGAAAAAATGGGCTTAAATCACTGATGGTTTCGCTTAAGTGATCAAAAATGTCATTTTTTTAAATGAACGATCATTAATGTCAATACTTTTTTTTGATACTTTATAATAAAAGAAAGCTAGTTAATTTTATTATTTTTTAATTTTCATGTCATTCATAATACGACTTATTACCTATACACTGATAAAGAGCTCATTTCAACAGTTGCAAAAGATCAAGTAATCTACGTTAAAAAAGATTTTGTCTATAGAATGAAAATGACAAGCAAACTGAGACTTAACGAAATTATCAAAACACAGTTGATACAAAAATGCTAAAGTCAATAGTATACTAATCCTTAATAAGGAATGATAGTGCAGGTGCAGCTAAAAAATTCAATATTTTTTTTTATATATTAGGATACATACTTTTAATTTACCATTTTATGTGGATAAAAGTTCCCTGTTCTTTATAAATTTATTTTTTATTAAATCAATACAAAAAAACGTATACAAAATATAATGTCTGTGTCTGAAACCAAAAATGGATTTTGACTGCGTTGTAAGTATCTTGTATCTAGGGTATCTTAAAAATAATTTTGTTCTCATGTTCCAAATTATATTTTTAGAAATGGGGAATCATATTAAACTAAATTATGATTCAGCGTTTTAAATTTTATTACGTATATTCTAATAAAATTGCTGGCTTACTGTCAAATTTTAAAATTAAAAAATACATTTGGCAATGTGGCATAACAAAAAAATTGAACAAAATAATTATGACTTTGAAAATAAAGGGTATATTCTTAATAAAATATAAAAATATTATTTATTACCTTTACGAATATAAGCTATTTTATTTATATAATAATCATTTTAATGGTTACAATTAGGTTCAAAATATTTCCATACCTATCGCATTTATCAGGTTCAAAATTCTTTAAATTATCGGAAAAATATATAATCATTTATTTAAAAGGTTTGAATATTTATCCAATTAGTCGTAAACAAAAATAGATTAATTTTTTTAATGACGCTGGGAAGATAGAAGATACAAAAAAAAGATGTTTACGAAAGTGGTTAAACTTTAAAAATTTCCAGAAGATTTGTGAATATGAATAAATCCAAAAAAGTTTGAAAGTGAGGAAACCAAAAATATTTTTTTAGCACTCCATTTTCTGATATATAGTCAATGATTTTAAAAAACTAGTTTTTTGAAATATTTTTTACTCTAACAGCTTTTTAACAGGCAAATTATTTTAAAATATCATATTGAATAGTAAAAATATAGCTATGTTCTATATTGGTGTGGAGGATCAGTTATTACAAACTAATTATTTGAATTACTCGCTAGAATTGCATGTGGCATCACTTTATAAGTAAAAAAAAGTTTAATAAAATATTTAGAGCAAAATTTAAATTTAAATTGTTAAATTTTCATCTCACTTATAGGTATATTTTATATCTTAAGTCCCACTTTTTACCGAAAAGTTTTTGACGATGTGCATTGTGTACGTGCATGAATCTAAATTTTTATTCAAAAATTATTTAAATGTATATTCACAATATGTTTGCACTTTGTCCACGTTATTCAGTTTACAATAAATTAAATAATTTAAAGTATTTTTTATGTTTCTTATTATTAGAAAAAATAATAATCTATGTCGAAGTGAAATCATAATTTCTAATAGTTTAAATTGTTGTACACATGTTACTTGGATAATTTTTTAATGATTTTTGAGAACAAGTCCTGACATTACCTTAGCCAGAGATGATATTTTTGAAAAGTTTAACTGGGTTTCCCATTCTCAATTAGGAAAAAATCAAAGACGGAAAAAACATTTTTATAATAATAGATAAATGACTTTTTTATGAAGTTTATTTAAGTGTCAAAGTTATTAACATTTTTTTAATATTTATAATTTATTGTAACAAAATTTGGGGTTAAAATTTTATTAAAAAATTGTATTTGCCAGATGGAACCACTTCGGTAGATGTGCAGGTCTAAGGGTTAATGAACGTAAATAACCTAGGACCAGGACAGAAGCGGCTCCATCTATTTTTTTTGTTCCACTACAATTATATAGAATATATTAACGATTGTTTTCGTTAAAATCTTTATAAATAACTTGTACAGTTAAGTGCAAATAATTTTGCGGTAAGTCAAACAAATTTGTTTTTATGGCTTGTATCCTATAAAGGTGCCTGCTCACAACCTGTGAGAACCTTGAGTGGTGAGTATAACTAACCACAACGTTTAAAATGTTACTTTTTTTGATAAGCAAATTTAAGAAACAACCACAATAAAATTAGATATTGGGTTACTCATATAGGAGTCATTTGAAATTTTGGTTAACCACAACTAACCACAATAAAATTACTTAGATATTGGGTTACTCATATAGGAGTCATTTGAAATTTTGGGTAGACCAACAAATAAGCAGTAAAAATTTGGCTCCTTAGTTTTTAGGTCAGCCAATATATAATTAAGTTTATATAAACAGTTTTGCAGTTAATAAGTATATATAACCAGTTCAGCGGATTTTTTTTGTATCTTTTTTAGCTTGTGCGCCATCAAAGGTAAATATGTTGATGACCTACACTAAATACAATAAAAAAAAAGACCTATAAAAATATTTGGTCGTTAATATGTCTTCCAATTCTAGTTGTTATAGGTAAATTCTATATTTATTTTTAAAGTGGTACCTATTTTTTAAAGTTACTTTTTAATTTTTTATATAATTTAAGTAGGAGTAACTAAGATCATAGCAAGAAAATTTTTAAACAATGCTTTTATTTTTGGTTCGGTGCATTTAACAAAAGAAGGTGATAGGGACTCAAATATAACAATAAAGATTTTCATTTTCATTTTTTACTTCTATACTTCTTTTAAAAAATATTTAAATTAAATAAATTTCGGGCATTCTTCAGAAACTTAATAAGTATATTTTCAACTTTACCAGGGACATACCAATTAGCCGTACATGGTCGAAAACTGATGTTTCTTAGAAAAAAATGTTACAAGAATGAAAATACTATAGGTATTTTCATTCTTGTAACATTGGTGATTCTTAAATTGACGCTTTTTTTTAACTGTATATAGAACTCATTAAAATAAACAACTTTTTTATTTTTAAATAACTTTTTTTAAAATACTAAAAAATAAGGCGCTTATATTCATTTAGTGTGTCGAATACGTTACTGTCTTAAGTAAGTTGTCACTGCCCAAGAAGTGTTCGGGCTGTAGTGCTTGGACACGTTAAACGAGATTTTCCCGCAATGTTGTCCACACAGATTAACGACACTCTCCACAAATGAGGAACATATCCACATATTTATTGTTTTTGGATTGTGCCATTTACGCGATTTAACAATAATTTAAAAATAAAATTAATCATCGCCTCGTCCGGTAAAAGCAATGCGACTGATTAATACTGCGTGATTAACGAGAAAAAAAAACAAACGTAAATAAGAAATAAACCTATTTTTTTTATGCACAGGCCCGCACTGGACACACTTTAAAATAAATTTATGTAGCGTTTTTATTTTTGGGTTTAAAAAATATTTAAAAAACTTGCTTATTTTAATGACTTTCATACATAGTTAAAAAAAATTAACTTAGGAATCACCCTGTGTAGATAAAAGTTGCTTATTTTTCGAAGCTATACCAGATCCTTCTTTTTTTCAGTTTGTGCGCACTATGAGCAGGCTCATTGTGTGGTTTTTTATTAAACCGCTATTTGTGGGACACATTTTATTATGCTTTTTTCCACTATGAAACTATCGAAATCCATCGCTCTATTTCCTTATCAGATCCGATACATGTAGTAAAATGATGGAGGCCGTTTAGCAAACAAAATATTTTAAATTTACTTTTTGGAATATTTAATCAAAAGAATCTTCAGTTTTTTCTAGCAAGCAAAAGTATTTTGTCATTACAAATAGTATAAATGTTTAATCTAAATAAACAAAATAACATAACCTTAATTTATGTTATATGCCACTGTTATGTGACATTTCGTGCCATCATAATAAAGAAGTACAAACATAAAAAGATTATAAAAAAATATTTATTACATGTCTGTAGCAACTTAATATTACAGGAAACGGTTTTTTATATTTTTTAATTATAATTTGATTGATACTTATGACCAACTAAAGTAGATTCCTAGATGTTGGTAATTTAACCAACATATTTTTTCTATGAAGGTAAAAAATATCCCACTAAAAATTGGTAATTTATTGAAATGGAACAGTTAGCCCAAATGAAAATAAAGTTGTTTTTAGCCAAAAATAATTCTATTTTAATTTTTTAATGCCGATTCTTTTTTTAATGTAATGATAATTATGGGTTCTAAGTTAAAAGTACTTTAGCACTGCGATCTTAAAAGGTACTTTAATAACCTACTTTTAAATTATTAAATAAATGTAGCCCAAAGTTCTTATTGCTGTCTTACAAATTTTTTAAAACGCAAATTAATTTTTATGTTTGGGAAAATATTATTCAACACTAATTTAATCGTCATTTTAGTCGCTGTACAAACCTCCAATTTTCTTATAAAAATACAAAAACAGTAAAAATTTCATACCATGAAATTTTTCTGTAGTTTTGCAGTAATACAAAGAAATGTGCGGGTGTCATTGCAGTAACTCAGAAAACGAGGCAAAACTCTGGCAAACGGTAAAATATTTATTTAATTATAATTTTGTATCAGCAGCAGTGTGAAACAATAAAAGTGGACAAATAATATAAAATAAAAAAAATATATATTTTTCATAAATAAGTTATATTTGATATTTTATTTGGTGGCTTTTTTTTCGAAAACAATATTTGTTTTATGTAACAGTTCTATATTTTCAGGTTTTTTTAGGCTTCTTCTATATCTCTCTGTCCCATCTAGAACTTTATAATATCTCGTGTTCTTGCTAACAGGTATTGTATGTTTGTTATTTAAGTAAATAGTGTGTAAAGTAGTAATTTTGTACATATGTAGGAAATTTGCAACGCGACTGCAGGCGATGACTGCAATCCTACAAGTAAAAATAATTACTGTTCATACTTGTAATGTTTTTAAAGTCAAACTACCTTATGTTAAAAAGAAAATTCTAGGAACATCCGGCCAACAAATAATATATTATTGCACTTCGTATCTATTTACATTTAAAACGTAATAAGTTAATAAAATAATTTGTTGTGGGCTAATGGTTTCGCCTCGTTGGGATAGAATAAAAATAATAATTAAAATTACATTTCTACAGTTACAAGTAACACCTATCTAATTTCATATATTTTAGTAATAATGGGAACTTCTGGTAAAACAGTATTTAAAATATAGCAGCAAGCATTTTAAGAAGTTTAAAATTAATAGAATAGTGCGTTATTAATGTTAATAAGATAATATTTCAAATAGCCACTTGTAAAACAAATTAAAGCCCTAAATTGTGATATAAATAAATTGTAAACATTTATAAAAGATTGGTATACTAAAAGTTCCCAGTGGGAAAAACATCATCATCGCACTCTTATGGTATTTGTTTATTATTTACTACTACTAACTAAAAACTTATTGATATAGACATTTTTTAAAAGCGATGAAGGTGTACACCGAAAAAAAAATTGTCTCGTATTTTTGCCTTATTTTAGATAAAATACAGATAGATTTTGATATATACTGTTGCAAGTTTGGAAAGAAGTTTAATTTTATAGCTAAACAATAAACTTATTTAAAAAATGTCAATTATCTTAAACACATTGGTATTTCTAAAATAAGGCATAAAATGTCATTTACCTATTTTTAAATTATAAGTCAAATTTGCTTTTTAAAAATATTTAGGTACATTAAATAAGATCAAGGTAAAAATGGTTTAGTACAACAACGAGAAAAAATATTCCCAAAACTAAATTAAATATATTTTATAAAATGGCGGTCAAATCTGTTTACACCAGTCAGTTTTATGGCCCTTTTATGGTAAAAAAAACATAACGCACTATAAAGCGGGAATTAAAGTAAGTAAATAAAATATTAGTTTTTTTATTAACCAACTTTCAAAAAATTTTACTTTTAAAATAAATGTAAATATTTTTAAAAAGCAATAGAAACGTAACTATGTAGTTTGGAGGTAAAATATCTATTAACGAAGTAATGGTCCACTAAAAAGATCTTCACAGTGTTTTATCTAAAATGGGCCACTTAAGGTAAAATGGACCATTTTCTTTACCAAAAATTGTAACTGGCTTTGGGTTAAACAAATACCTAAATACAAATATTTTAATACGTTAACATGCTATTTAAAAGCAAAATATTTCTGGTAAGTAATACATTGACTTAAGAATATGTCGGTTTTGTCAGTGTCCTTATTTTGCTGTGTTGTTTATTGCTCTTTTTGATGTGAAAACAAATATATTTATAAAATTGTTTAATACAGCAAAGAACTCGTCTTCCAAGTTTTTTTTGTATGTTTTAAATAGAAAAAAGCAATAAATACAGATGGTATTTATATAACTTAGAAAGCAGCTGACAAAAAATCAAAGAAACTTATCCAAATATTATAAAGGCAGCCATTCTAAAGTTCTAATCATCTACACTAAATTGTCTTTTAATACTTATGTCTAGGGCATATCATATATTTTCCAATTATTGCAAAACCAACATAATTTGAAGTTTCAGTGCATTAACCACATTATTTTAAAAACGCAAATTTTCACAAGCACTTACTACAAGTACGATTTAAGAGAGTTCAAAGCAGTACTTCAAAATTGTTTTTGTAATAAGCTTATAAAGAGAAGAACTGGTTTTGTGCTTGTGAACTTTTTTCCTATATTAAAAAATTTACAGTTAAATCGATGGAGATAAGAAGTATTCTGATGTTTGTTAGTTAAAATTTTTCTCCGGAAAACCACGAAATGAGCATATTATTACGATTCCTTATAATAATCATGATAAACCAAACACATCCATATAATTTGTCATTATACACAGTAAAAGAAATAAAATGTATTTACATATATTTTACAACTTCTAATTACTAACATTACATAAAGCTATATACGTGTTAAAATATTTGTAGTTGAAATCACTAAACAAAACACAGAAAAAAGTACATAATTAAATGTTAAAAACTTATAATAAAAAAATTTTTGTCTAATAAAATAAATAATTTTGCATACTTGGACCTAAAAGTAAGTGTAGATATTTTATAAGCTTCTTTTATGAATGAGGAAATGTCACTTTTACCAAAAAAAAATCCGTACTTTAATTCAATAAGCTAAGATTTTTCCCAAAACATAAAAATTCTATATAAATAATAGTTTTTAAAATTGTAAATTGATATAAGTCCTATTTAGATTTTTAGAACGAGTACTGGAATTTAGGTAATTCTAAATAAAATTACAAATTTTAAAATTAATGAATAAAGTGACATTTCTTATAATACTTTAAACGATGTGTAACGGTATGTAACCACTTTAAAAGAATTAGGACAAACATGTTCTGATCTGGAAAATGTCGTATGTAAACAATGTTTTATAATTTTACTTAGGATTATCAAGATTCGTTTTAATTAAGAAACGTAAAGATACAAAGGTTTTATAGTGACCATTTTAAAAATTAATAATACGATATATTAATAAAAATAATCCTTTAAAATAAAGTTATAGAGATTTTTAAATAAAAAATACATAATTTTACATAAACGAAAAGTGCAAAAGATAGAGAAAAGAATTATAGAATTAGGTCTCTACCTTTTAATCAGTTAATTTGATCTGACCAAACAGAGGAAAAAAATCCTTTATATTTACCAAAAAAAAAGTGTTTATACCTAAACAAACAATTTTTAAGTTCTACGTGTCGAGAACAAAAGGCTTAAGACTATCTTAAGTCAGTTGTTTAATAAGTTGAAATACGATACACAGTTGTTCGCTAAAAAGTACAATAAAGTAAAAAATTGGTAATATTTTTTTTTGTGGTGGTCTATTTCAAGTAAAAGTATACTCTACCATATATATAGGTAAAATCTTACTTTAAAAATTGTTGTTTTATAACACAAAAAAAATGTAAACACATAAAAATTGAAAAGCATAATAGTTTATTATAAAAATAAAATAATGTTCTTTCTTATATAACGTATGATTAGCAAACAACAAAAACACTTTTAGGGCAACTTGTATATTTTGCCTTTAATAGGACACTATTGGGGTTTGACTTTTCCCGAAGATACTATTACCGAGCATAACAAAAAAAAACAACTCTTTGTAAATGACAATAACTATTAAAATTAACACCTTGTGCATTACAAAATATTTTGCAAATTATCTTAAAAAAAAACTTTATGTAACTCCTAATAAATCGAAAATAGATAAATTACAATTTAAAAAATCGTCAAAACATGTTCACCAAACCTGTAGCCGGTAAAAAACAGTTCTGTCGTCATAACAAAGAGTGCTGCATCTAAATTGTCCATATTTCAAAACAAAAATTTTTTAGATACAGCACTTTTTGTTACAGAGGCGAAGTTATTATAGTCCTGGCAGTAAAAATATAAATTTATGGTTTCTAGGTATGGTCACCATAAAAATGTCTTTTTAACTTCTCGTCTGTGATTGTATAAAACTTTTTTTTGTACTAATAATGTAATTTGCTTTGAAATAGGTCAGAATTTAAAACTTTAAATGTAATTTTTTTGCAAAATACGTTTTTCAGTTTATTGGCAGACAATTAGCTACAATCGTCATGTAAAACAAAAATAAGTCTACAGAAAAAAATCAGGAATTTGAAGACAGAATAAATTGTATCTAAAAAACTTGAAGAATGCGTTTTTTACATGTAATGCCAAAATAATATAATTTTTGGCTAAGTTGCAAAACTTTGACACCGAAATAAATTTTGAAATTTTTTTGCTAAAGAATTTCTGTTTTATATGAATATTTATGAAACAAAAATTTACAGTTATAAAATGTTATTTCATTATTTTTGTAACTATTACCACAAAGTCTCTAATATTTAGAAAGATAATTTAGAGGTTCTTTTAAAGTGGGTCTTAAATATATATTGTACTTTTTAAGATAATATAATAAATGTTGTAGTTGTCTACAAAAATTGTAACCTTTCGATCTATAGAAATACAATATAATAATATATTTCGATTCCTAAAACAGCTTTTCATATTTGAATAGCCTAAAAAATTAGATCCATATAAAGAAAAACGGCAGTTTAATGTTAGAATAGATAAAATATTTATTGGCACCTAGTAAGTCAGTATTATAATTTTATTCGAATACTGGATACCGAAATATGACCTACTGATTTGTAAATAAAAATTAGTTTTTTAGTAATAATATAAGCATAAATTTTTAAAATGGAATTCCCAAGCGTTTTTACCACGTGCAGTTATATAGGATTACTTTATTATAACAAGCAAAAAAAGAAATCTCAAATTGTACCTATTGAACAATTCAAATAAAATTAATAATACTAAAATTGTGTTAGTTTTATTTTTCTTTAGATATTGGAGCCTCACTTTCAACTTTTATTAAAAATACAGGGTGTGCAGGAATATTTTCCCCATTTATTTGTTGCATATTTCGCAAAGTAATGGAAGAAAGAACATGTTGTAAGTGAAGGTCACGGTTTGGAAAATTAGTTCACTGGTGAACAACGTGCTATACGTGTTGAAGCGTACTATGAGAATAACCATTTTTTATTAACATTTCGACGTTTATATCGTGCCCATGATCACCTTCATAATATAAATGAAGCACCCTCTGCCAGGTTGATTAGGTAAAAAAAACACTTTAAATAAAAAGCCTGCTGGTCGACCTAAGACTGTGAGAAATCCTAAAAACATCAAGCATGTTTGTACCTAAGTAACGCGGCATTTTCGATGTTCGGTCCGAAATTTATCAGGTCAAGTTAGCTCGAAAATTAGGGGTGCCCTTGCAAAAAGTTCCCATCGATCCTATGTGTGCAAAACATTTTATACAAGGTCTCAGTTTGCGAAACTAAGTTTTTTGATTTTTTGGCGAAACGGTTAGTTTTATGATAAAAATAGTTAAGGCAAAAATTGTAGATCATGTAATTGTCTTCGAAAATTGTCCTTACACTTTTTTCACTAAAATTTACCATTTTTGAGAAAAAGCGATTCTAAAATTTACTAGAGTTTTATATATAATAGGTCTTCTTATTTAATATGTATGATACCCATTATGTGAGGCGTAATATTACCGTCTAATGTATGTACAGGGTAATTGGTTATAAATGCACCCCTCATTTATCTATCTTAGGTAAAGAGATGGGTGAAAATGTTAAATACAAAAGTTGTAGGGTTGTTACTGAGGTTCTTTTATAACGTTACCAAAAAACAATTCAACGTCGCCTTTTTAAGATATGACGCTAACTTGCGTTTTTTTAAATGGAACACCCTGTAGCTAAAATGAAAGATCGTTTTATCCCGATTTCAAAAATATATGCATAGTTGACATTTGGTTTGGCCGTTTTCGAAATATTTCTTTTTAAATATCATCGTACGATATAGCAATGACTATACGCAGAACCATAGTATTTGCAAAATGGTAAGATATGCCTTGAAAATAATCATTTAAGTTTCCATGGAAACGACATATTTGAGTTGTCATCATGTTTTAGTGTTAAAATATGGACATTTTAAAATGGGTTTTACTGAAGAAGAAAAAAGACAAATTTATTAAATTTTCGTTAGATGTGGTTACAATCGAAAACAAGCAGGTAGAGAATATCATCTTTTATATCCGGATAGAATTTTACCCAATGAACACACGTTTAAAAGGGTATATAATAATGTTAATAATAAAAATTCATTTAAGAACAAAGTAAGAACAAGTCAAGGAAATAATGAAGATGATGACATAGAATTAGACATTCTCTCATATTTCCAAGGTAACATTATATTTTTATTATTAATGAAGGAAAGCAATCCATGAAATTTCATTGATAGCTTTTAAAAAATAAAATTACACAAAGAAAAACATTAAAACCCAGTGCTATTTTTATTTAAGATTATTTTTATTTTAGAATATCCTGAACATTCTATACCAAAAGCTAGTAGAGAATTAAACTTGACTTTTTGGAAAATACAATCAACTTTGAAAAAGCACCATTTTCATCCTTTTAAATTTACAAAAGTTCAGTATTTATCAGAAGACAATAAGCTAGCACGGCTGAGGTTTTGTCAGGAGATGATGCAAAGGATTGAGGAAAATCCATTTTTTTTAATAACATATTGTGGTCCGATGAGGCAAGTTTTTCTACTAGTGGGACATATAATAGAAGAAACACGCATTATTGGGCTTCTACTAATCCCCATCAAGCAAGGCCAATTCGATTTTCTGGGCGGCAAACTCTACATGTTTGGGCCGGCATCTTACAAGGAAAGATAATAGGTCCTGTATTTTATCAACATACATTAACAGGTCAACGATATCAACAACTTTTGGAAAATATTTTAACTACCCTTCCACAAAATTTTCCAGAGCTAAATGTCAATAACATAATTTGGCAACAGGACGGGGCACCCCCTCACAACGTTGTTGGAGTAAGATATTTGCTCAATAACACATTTCCCTTATGGATAGGCGAATTTGGAACAATTAGGTGGCCTCCTAACAGCCCAGACTTAACGCCGTTAAATACTTTTTTGTGGGGTGCTTTAAAAGAGAAAGTAAATTCACATAGAAATTTAAGCATAATTTAAGAATTTCAGAATATTTTAATTCAAGATATTTTTCGTTTAAACACCGAAAACCAAGATTCCATATACGCAGCTTTGGAAAAACTAAAACGGGGATATAGACGTTGTATTTTTGAAAATGGTGGCCATTTCGAAAACTTTTATATTTAATTTATGTTATTTTATATAGTATTTTAGGCTAATTTTTTGTGATGACGTTGTTAAAAAGGTGATATGCTTATTCTAAGATGTTAGAGAACTTTTCTAATATAGGGTGTATAGTTAAATAAACAGGAAAGACCATGTTAACAATTAAATCCGTTTGCTATATCAAATAAATTATTCGATATCTTCAAGAAATAATAAAATGGACCTACCAAACTATATTTCACTAAAATAAAATCTTTAAAATTATATTTTAAAAACGGCTTTTAAACAGAAATATTTCGAAAACGGCCAAACCAAATGTCGATTATGCATATATTTTTGAAATCGGGATAAAACGATCTTTCATTTTTGCTAATAATATACAGGGTGTTCCATTTAAAAAAACGCAAGTTAGCGTCATATCTTAAAAAGGCGACGTTCAATTGTTTTTTGGTAACGTTATAAAAGAACCTCAGTAACAACCCTACAACTTTTGTATTTAACATTTTTAACCATCTCTTTACCTAAGATAGATAAATGGGGGGTGCATTTATAACCAATAACCCTGTACATTTATATCAGCATTGTCTGCAACATATTGAATAAACGTGCCACTTTCTGATGGTAAGATATGAGGTGGACGATAAAAAACTGTTACTGCCTCGTACATCATAGTTTAATTATAAGATGCGCACATACCAAAGGACGAAAAAAATTGTATGAGACATTTTGAGGCAAATCGTGGATAAAAAAAACTGCCCAACCCAATTGTAGCTTGGACTTAAAAGACCGAGGACGAGCAGCAGTCATAATGCTATGACTAATGTTTATATATACTAATTTTGAATGTTATAAATTTAACAGTTTATTTTTAAAAATTATTTGTTCCAAAAAAAAGGTCAGTGACTCTGGAATATGATTATTTATATTTTCAAACATACGTTCCTGGTGGGGAGTAATAAGAATAATCGATGACTACCGATTAAATATCTTCCCGTATGTTTGCTGCCGCAGCTTTCAGGATCTTAAATCACTCTTCTTTGCCATTAGAATTTTTTTCACTCCAAGATTAATTTAAAATATCATGATGATTGTCGATAAAACTTACAAATGTTAATTGTCCCGGTTTAGTTTAAATGAAAGCGTAGTAACTTTACAAATTCTACGCCAAATTTCTGTATATCGAAAAAAGCAATAACAGTCAGTTTACATTAAAAGAATTTAAAAAATGTTTGTAAAAATTTATATAGATAACAAAACAAATAAAACTCCGATTAAAATTAAATTAGGGTGATAAAGTCATTATCACTAAAAAACCGGGACAATTCAGATTTGTACATTTTATTGACAATCATCATGATATTTTAAATCAATCTTGTGGTGAAAAAAATTTAATGGCAAAGAAGAGCGATTTTAGATCCTGGAAGCTACATCAATAATCATTCGAAAAGATACTCAAATGGTAGTCATCGATAATTCTCATTACCCCCCACCAGGTCGTATGTTTAAAGGTATAAATATTCATATTCTAGACTCGCTGACTTATTTTTTGAAACAAATAATTTTAAAAAATAAACGGTTCAATTATGAACATTCAAAATTAGTATGTACAAACATTAGTCATAGCATTATGACTGCTGTTCGCCCTCGATCTTTTAAGTCCAAGCTACAATTGGGCCTCGCAGTTTTTTTTCGTCGACGATTTGCCTCAAAACGTCGAAGTAAGCTTACTGGAAAAACCAAGTTAAAAAACGCGTTAAGTAGGTACGTACACTACCTCACAGGTGGCGTGGAAACGTGTGCATAGTATAGGGAATAAAACTTTAGTAAATTTTAGAATCGCTTTTTCTCAGAAATGGTGAATTTAAGGGAAAAAACTGTAAGGACAATTAGACAATTAGACAATTGCATGGTCTACAATTTTTGTCTAAGACATTTTTATCATAAAACTAATCGTTTTAAAAAAAAAATCCAAAAAACTAATTTTTGCAAACTTTGACCAATTTTTTGCACACATGGGATCGATGAGGACTCCATTTCAATATAATGGTATTTCTAACGTACATGTAAATTTTCAGCTTTTTGGGAATCTTTGCAAGGGTACCAACAATTTCATTATAATGGTATCTCTTACGTTTATGTAAATTTTCAGTTTCTTGGGAATTTATGCAAGGGTGAATGTCTATTTTAATCGGATAGAAAACTGCAGTGGCTCTGAATTTAAGAAAATCGTCTGTTCACAACATACTAACGACAGATTTAAAATTCCACCCGTACAGAATTCAACTGATACAGGTCTTAAAGGTTGAGGATTATCCAGTTCAAGCTGCTTTAATGGATACATTATTAAACAATTTTAAAAATTTTGACAATATCTTATTTAGTGACGAGGGTCACTTTCATTTAGACAGGTTAGTGAATAAACCGAACTACCGCTATTGGTCCCCTGAGAACCTTAAGGAGAAGCATCAAAGACCCCTGTACTCTCCCAAAGTGACGGTATGGGCTGCAATGAGCGCAATTGGCATTATTGGCCCTTATTTTTTTAAATGCCAACGGTGTTACACTTTTAGATACTTCTTAACGATACAGAGACATGTTAATAGCCATTTTCCTAGACCAGGACAGATGCTCGAAGAGTTAGCTTGTACATATGGCATTAAATAAAACAGTTCATCAGTTTTATAACCTTCTAGCATATACCTACTGGAGGCAGCCTTGCTGCTCGGCAATGCGAACAAGCGTGCGAGAGAGAAAGAATAATAGGTGTACAAGGGCGTAGCCAGTATTTTGTTTAGGAAGGGACTGATATAAAAAACTTATAATATTATAAATATTTACCCAAAAATAGAAATGTCTACAGTAACCTGGGTAAATTAAGAATAATTAAAAATGTCATACCTATTTGCGTGACCTTAAAACTGGATATTAATTTTACATTACATATAAATGAACAATATTGCCCACTCCTGCTTGGGAGGGGTGGCTGGCCGCCTTTACCTAGATACGCACTTGTAGGGGTTTTTGACAAAATTAAATCAAAAGAGAGGAACCGAGAATTGAACCCTAGTTCTGGCTTTAAAAACCCAAAACCTTTTAAGTAGTCAACATGTTTAATCTTATATATGTGTCATGTGACAGCAAGGCCAAAAAAGATAAGAGGCTGGTGGTCGCATTTTTATCGAAACGTGGTCAATATAAAGATTTTAATTTTATATTTTGACATTTGACAGTGTGACCCTACAAACGCCTAACGGTATAAACATGGTCAAAAAGCTTGTAAAAAATATGTTTATTTTAATTATATTAGCACTATACTGCAGTTTCTACAGAAAAACACTGTATAATACTTCAGTCACCGAGCTTCAGTCACCAGGCGTAAGGCGTTTTAAAAAATCTCTCTATTTAAACATGTTATGCTAACAGCTTTTAAGTGAAATTAATCTTTTTGATAATGGTAAACAGGGCTTTGTTTCAAATGCGATACTTTCATCAGTTAAAAGCTAATATCTGAATCTTCGGCCAAATATCACGAAGATATGACTGCGGCTTTAGGGGCCATCCATAAATTACGTCACACCTTAAGGGGGGGAGGGGTGTAGGGGATTGTGACAGTGTGTGACAAGGGGTATGAAGGGGTCATTAACTTTGTGACATCACATTTAAAATCTAAATTATTAAGACGCAAAACCTAAATTTAAACGAAAAACTTAATAATTCTACTATTTTGTCAATTATTTAAAATATTTAATTTGATGTCAACTATATTACAAAAATTTTTTAATGAAAATTAAAAAAAAAATCGGAATTACTGCTTTGATTATTTTTAGATGTAAAATTTCAAAATATGTGACGTCACACTAGGTAAAATTTCAAAATATGTGACGTCACACTAGGGGGGAGGAGGTCTCAGAAATGTGACGGGTTGTGATAGGGACGGGGACGGGGGTCAAAAAATCATGGAATTCGTGTGACGTAATTTATGAATGGCCCCCTATTTAAAAATTGATTTACTTGGATTTTGTGGTTCTGTCTGTAACAAAAATTTCACCAAATTCAGTTGCTATTAAGTGCCAAGCAACGCTTTGTACATTCGTATTCCATTCCAAAGAGCAGTACCAAAAAAGGTCATATTTAAAAATGTATTAAAAATAACAAATACCCTTTTTTGGAAAAGATTTCAATAAAAGAAAATAAGTCTTTGATTGATAATATTTATTACCCGTATAGGCATAATTTGATGCTAAAACGTAGTTTCTAAAAATTTCGTTATATTCTGGCATAGGGGATTTTTTTTAATTAATTGAACAATTTAAATACAAATATTGCCGAAACTTGGTGCATCTTGGATAATCATATTGGGTGCATTTTGAACGGTTGCAAGTCAAACAACATACAGGGTAGGTCAATGATATAAAACATTTTACAAGAGTAGAGTACCCTTATTTCAGAAAATAGAATTAAAAGTTATGTCTAAATACTCTAAATACCAGAACATGGCCTTCTAGGATTAATCATTATTATTATTCTAATTATGAATTAAAACTAACAACACAATAAATGAATAGGTTATAAGAATGTTTAGGGTGAACATTAAAAAAAAAATAAGGGAAATTTTAAATAATTAAAAAGAATCCTGAAAGGCCATGTTTTGGTATTTAGGCAAAACTTTTATTTCTGAACAACTTTTTTTTATAACATTTAGCTAAATTTTTCGAAATAAGGGTACTTTATTCTTGTACAAATTTCATATTTTTTAATCTACTCTGTATGCTGTTTGACTTGCAACCGTTCTAAGTGCACCTAATATGATTATCGAACATGAAGGAACTTTCGGCAATATGTGTATTTTGATTATGCAATTAATTAAAAAAATCCCATATGTTGCACACTTAAATGACCACACTATATACTAATTAAATAAATTTATTTATTTCGTTATTGCTACAATAGGACACTCTTAAAGCTGTGGGGCCCGCTATATTGGTTACAGAGGGGGGTAAATTTAACAAGTAGCAAAAAGTGCTGTATAAATAAACAGAAAAAGATTAAATCGAATTAACAAATTGAATTGCCCATTGTTCTCGGACCAGAATCACCCGATCAGTCGGATCTTTGGCATACCAGATTCTTAATACCTGATACGACAGTATTAATAAAATAAAAATTAAATAAAAGATTATAATAAACAATATATAAACGTATAAACAATAAACACTGCAACAATAAAACGACGATCATAATAAACAATAAACAAAAAATGTTAAATGAATAATAATTACATTTTTAAGTAAGAAAAAGAATTTTTCCTTTCAATTGCTTTCTCTTCAGTTGCTCTTCCCTGCCCCCACCGGGCGCTCATGTCTTGATCAAGACAAATTTTTTTCTAAAATATGCGATCCAGGAATCGATTCCATTTTAAGGCTAAGAATGAAACAAATTTATTGTTTGCTAAAGCAAAAAAAAATTAGAATTTCCTCGAACCCGTAAATGATAATTTTGAATTGCGCATTTTTTAAAATAAAATATAAATATACAGGGTGACTCATGTAGTAAATTTTATGTCATCGACAATTTTTTCACATGGAAACCCCCATATTTTATTGCAGATTTATAATCTCCAAGAAGAGCGATTTTTAAAACATAAAACACTCATGGTTTTAGATGGCAGATTCGTAGTTACAGGGTAGTAAAGAAATGTATACATAATGTATAGAACAAATTCATTATTTCTTAGAGCAAAAAAAAACATTGAAAATTTTTTTAAACACGTAAATAATAATTTTGTATTGTGCATATTTTTACATAAAATGAAAATATGCAGTGTGACTCGTCTAGTAGATAGGATATCATCGACGATTTTTATAAACGCCATATTTTGTTGCAGATTTATAACCTCCAACAACACCTGATTTTAAAAATAAAAAGTTTTTATGACTTTAATTGACAGTTTTGTAGGTACAGAGTCCTATTTTTTTCCTAATTCCTGTGTAAGTGGCTAAGGAATACTTGAAATTGCTCTTTATAATATGCCTTGTAACTATGATAATGCTTGTTATGTTGTCACATTAATTTTGTCAAGTTTTTGAGTAATATTATTAAATTATGTAAACGAATCTTTAACACATCATCTTCTTGGAGATTATAAGTCTGCACTAAAGTATGGTGGTTTCTATTTTAACAATTATCGATAACGTCGTATCTACTACATAAGTCACCCTATATATTTAACTAATTATTATCTTATGTAAAAAAATGCGTAATTTAAAATTAGACAAAATTTTCAATGTTTTTTTTTGCTTTAACAAATAATGAATTTCTTCCCTATATTACGTACACAATTTTTTAACACCCTGTGATACAATTTTAAATTAATTTTTTATGGGTATGTGTAAACCAGTAAAATAAAAAATAAATGTCAACACCAATGTAAAAACTACATCGCTTTTTTAAATTTTTATGTTTCCCTTAAGTATTGAATAGTTACCATATATGAAATTTAAAATAGTGATCCTTACTTTCTTTATTCTTAAAAATAACAAATATTTTTTATGATATCTTTAATAATGTTTTAATACGATACGTTAGAAGATAAAGTATACTTTTGCTTGTAATAAGTAAAACTAAAATTAATTATTATAAGAATTTATTTCTGCAAAAAGATTTAATTTTCAAAATTTTCAGGTCTAACGTTAGTATGGCCGGTAATCCAGTTAGTGTAAGCAGACACTTTGGCGTAAACGGAAGGAGCTCCTGCAGCACCGCAGGGAACAAGTCCCCAAGAGACGGCTCCAATAAGACGTCCATTTTTGGCAAGAGGACCACCACTGTCTCCATTACAAGCAGATTCACCACCATTTCTAATACCAGAGCAAACGTTCAGTTCAGGACTGAAGGGGTTACGAGCTGCTCCAAGGAATGAATTTAAGATCTGTTGACATTCTAAAAAAATAGACAAAATTAAAATATTAGACTTTTTCACATAGAAACAAGTTTATACCAATAATTAGGTATTTTTTTCAAAAGAGCGTTTAACATTCGATTCTTTTTTCAAACAATTATAATGATTTTATATTTTCTCCCAAAAGACTGTATTGACTTGCAAGGTATTATATGGGGTTGCTCGGCTTGAATATTACTTGAGATTCGTGAAAATCAATTACAAATTACGATTACATTATCCTGTTAATTGATAATCCAAATACAATTACCTTTTCCGGAAAGTAATTGAATTAAAGTAATCTAATTACTGAGAAGTAATAAGATTATACGATTTTTCAATAATTTTAATTCAATTACCGACGGCTATGTCTGCAGTTTTTATTTTCATTCGAAAATAGTCCTGCTCGGCTAAAAGCTCAAATTTCAGAAATTATTGCTTGGTTAATTGATTAACCGAAGTTAGGCAAGTCCGTGAGACTGCGGTTTGCAGTTAAAATGCACTAAAATCTGTCAAGGAGTAATTTACCACATGCGTCGTTAAAAACTACTGAACAGGAAGCAAGGCGCTGCCAGCGTGCCAGCGATAAGTCGAAGCAAGGGACGTCGGCGCTAAGGAAAGAGAAGAAAACCAAGTATCCATAAACATGGATAATTTATTATTTATTACCATACAACATCCCATTTTTCTGTTTTTGTCAGGCTCACATAATTCACTTATCCTCTCGTTTCCACTTGGGCTATTCCAAACTGAATTACTATACCTGTATGTAAAGTAATTTCATTTTATCTAGTGCAAAAGATACAGTATTCATCTCAGTTTTTCTAATCTTTTTAAAGTGATACCTAGAAAATCACGTTTTGTTAGATAATTAGTGACATTCCTTAGTTCGCGTTCTTGAAACTCTAATAGGTTCTTGGCGTACTTAATATGAGACAGGTGTGTGGCCTGAAGCACCAGCTTAGTAAGCTTTGTTTGCCTTTTGTTCCATTTTTTGGGTTCTTGCATTAAATGACTTTAAGTTGTACTACAGAACGTTTTTGATTTAAAAAGGGGATTGTACACCCACTTTTGTTTATTAGTCAGCAATTCGTTGCTAACTATTTTTTCGTATCCGGGCACCTACATAAAAGTAATAGTTTTTTTCCTAGGAGCCATCTTAATTTACTACCGGAGACAGCGCAGTCTCCTGGGCTTTTTGTGCCTAATCTCCCATTTTCTTTTATACCAATCCTCCCACTGGTTTTGTCCCTTTTACAAGTCTGTATAACCCCGAAACTGATTGGTTCATATATTCCTGTGGGCTCATTTCCGGTTGCCCAAATAATGTCTGTCTTTTGTGATTCAACGCATCACATTTGCACAGGATGTGATAGCTGTTTCTTCCCCCTCATCGCACATTCTGCAACTCGGGTCCCCATTTTATGAGCCTATCTTGTTCAGGTGTCCTATTAGCAGTCCTACTCTTATGCGAAACTGATTGGTTGATATATTTCTGTAGGCTCATTTTTGGTTGTCCAAATAATGTCTGTCTTTTGTGATTCAACGCATCACATTTGCACAGGATGTGATAGCTTTTTCTACCTCCTCATCGCACATTCTGCAACTCGGGTCCCCATTTTATGAGCCTATCTTGTTCAGGTGTCCTCTTAGGTTATTGTGCTCTATTAGCAGTACTACTCTTATGCGAAACTGATTGGTTGATATATTTCTGTAGGCTCATTTTTGGTTGTCCAAATAATGTCTGTCTTTTGTGATTCAACGCATCACATTTGCACAGGATGTGATAGCTGTTTCTTCCCCCTCATCGCACATTCTTCAACTCGGGTCCCCATTTTATGAGCCTATTTTGTTCAGGTGTCCTCTTAGGTTATCGTGCTCTATTAGCAGTCCTACTCTTATGCGAAACACTGATTGGTTGATATATTTCTGTAGACTTAATTTTGGTTGTCCAAATAATGTCTGTCTTTTGTGATTCAACGCATCACATTTGCACAGGATGTGATAGCTTGTTCTACCTCCTCATCGCACATTCTGCAACTCGGGTCCCCATTTTATGAGCCTATCTTGTTCAGGTGTCCTCTTAGGTTATCGTGCTCTATTAGCAGTCCTACTCTTATGCGAAACTGATTGGTTGATATATTTGTGTAGGCTTATTTTTGGTTGTCCAAATAATGTCTGTCTTTTGTGATTCAACGCATCACATTTGCACAGGATGTGATAGCTGTTTCTTCCCCCTCATCGCACATTCTGCAACTCGGGTCCCCATTTTATGAGCTTATCTTGTTCAGGTGTCCTCTTAGGTTATCGTGCTCTATTAGCAGTCCTACTCTTATGCGAAACTGATTGGTTGATATATTTCTGTAGGCTCATTTTTGTTTGTCCAAATAATGTCTGTCTTTTGTGATTCAACGCATCACATTTGCACAGGATGTGATAGCTTTTTCTACCTCCTCATCGCACATTCTGCAACTCGGGTCCCCATTTTATGAGCCTATCTTGTTCAGGTGTCCTCTTAGGTTATTGTGCTCTATTAGCAGTACTACTCTTATGCGAAACTGATTGGTTGATATACTTCTGTAGGCTCATTTTTGGTTGTCCAAATAATGTCTGTCTTTTGTGATTCAACGCATCAATTTGCACAGGATGTGATAGCTGTTTCTTCCCCTCATCGCACATTCTTCAACTCGGGTCCCATTTTATGAGCCTATCTTGTTCAGGTGTCCTCTTAGGTTATCGTGCTCTATTAGCAGTCCTACTCTTATGCGAAAACTGATTGGTTGTTATATTTCTGTAGGCTTATTTTTGGTTTTTGTCCATAATGTCTGTCTTTTGTGATTCAACGCATCACATTTGCACAGGATGTGATAGCTTGTTCTACCTCCTCATCGCACATTCTGCAACTCGGGTCCCCATTTTATGAGCCTATCTTGTTCAGGTGTCCTCTTAGGTTATCGTGCTCTATTAGCAGTCCTTCTTTTATGCGAAACTGATTGGTTGATATATTCTTAGGCTTAATTTTAGTTGTCCAAATAATGTCTGTCTTTTGTATTCAACGCATCACATTTGCACAGTATTGATAGCTTTTCTTCCTCATCGCCATTCTGCAACTCGGGTCCCCATTTTATGAGCCTATCTTGTTCAGGTGTCCTCTTAGGTTATCGTGCTCTATTAGCAGTCCTACTCTGATGCGAAACTGATTGGTTGATATATTTCTGTAGGCTTATTTTTGGTTGTCCAAATAATGTCTGTCTTTTGTGATTCAACGCATCACATTTGCACAGGATGTGATAGCTGTTCCTTCCCCCTCATCGCACATTCTTCAACTCGGGTCCCCATTTTATGAGCCTATCTTGTTTAGGTGTCCTCTTAGGTTATCGTGCTCTATTAGCAGTCCTACTCTTATGCGAAACTGGTTGGTTGATATATTTCTGTAGGCTTAATTTTGGTTGTCCAAATAATGTCTGTCTTTTGTGATTCAACGCATCACATTTGCACAGGATGTCATAGCTTTTTCTACCTCCTCATCGCACATTCTGCAACTCGGGTCCCCATTTTATGAGCCTATCTTGTTCAGGTGTCCTCTTAGGTTATCGTGCTCTATTAGCAGTCCTACTCTTATGCGAAACTGATTGGTTGATATATTTCTGTAGGCTCATTTTTGGTTGTCCAAATAATATCTGTCTTTTGTGATCCAACGCATCACATTTGCACAGCTGGTAGCTGTTTTTCCCCCTCAACGCACATTCTGCAACTTGGGTCCCTATTTTATGAGCCTATTTTGTTTAGGTGTCCTCTAAGGTTATAGCAGTCCTACTCTTATGCGAAGTTTGTTCCTATTATGTCCGAGTAGTTCTTTCTTTAATCTTTTGGATGGGCTTTTTATGAAGCCTTTTTCGTGTTTTATCCTACTGATGCTGTTTGTTTCGGTTCCATTTCCTAGTTTGCCCTTGTGCTGTGGTTTTCGTCACACCAAGGGCAGGTTCTAGTCCAAAGTATGGTGTGGATGATCCTGGTCTCGCTAGTTCATCCGCTTTTTCGTTGCCTTCTATGCCCGAATGTCCCGGTGCCCACAGCAGAGTTACCCTGTTGCGTTCTCCCAGGACTTTTAGTTCTTTTTAGAATTCCCATGTCAACATGGACGTTACCTTGGGGTTTGCTAGTGCCCTTAGTAATGCTAGGCTGTCTTTTATTATGCAGATCCGCCCTTTTTTATAGGCCCTCCTATTATAAGCAGCCGTTCTTTTCAAAACTTAATTTTTTAAGTTAATCCAAGTTTAATTTGAGTTATACATGCATATCGGTAATAAGTATCGAAGTAAAGCAACCATTTTTCATTTAATATTTTAATTTTTAGTTAATTATTGACACTTTTGTCTGAAATCAATTTTGGGAAAATACTGCCAGTTACTTAAAGTCTAAAATGTGCGTATAATTCTGCTACCACCTAGGTTGTACCAAGACAAAACATGTAAAAGATCAAAGGCTCTCCTCCCCATTTGGCAAAACATCTTCGCACAGTTGCGGACTGTTCTAACGCCGCTACTATCTAATAGCTAAAAAAATCTAAAAAATATTTTACCAGCTTCAGGAACAACTGGCAAGCTAGCGAACTGCAGATGGGGCGGAGTAGAGCCACCGGGCCTTGTAAGACCCCATCCGGAAAGTAGGGCGTCACCACGAGATACATGTCCTTGAGGTGGTAGGCCAATGGGCTGTACGTTGATTCCGTAACTAAGTGGGGAGGATAATCGCACCAAAGAAATGTCATTTGGAGCCACTTGGTTGCCACTAAAAAAATGGTAATTAATGATATATTAATAGTCAACTGTTAATTAGGTTTCTACAAGCCTTTATACTTTTAGATTGATGACTTAATATAAACTAAATGGGAAATCACATATTTAAGACATAAACAGTGGGGAGCTATTCCGCAACAAAGAAGTTTTGCATTAATAATTTATTGTCGCTTTTTAAATAAAGATTAGAGTTTATCAGAGAACAAAACTGTAGTTAATCAAAATATTTTATTATTTTATTGCATTTAAAAATCTATCGTTATATTTTACAATCAGTATATTTTTATACTATGCTTTTTATATGGTTGTTAAAAAAAAGCTTTTTTTAAACAAATACCTTAGCAGTTTTATTTACTTTTAAAAACGTTTTTATAAAATAGATTACAATAAAGCTGTCAAAAGTAGGATGAAGTCATTTGTTATTCAAATCAAGAAGCAGAAGTATTACGGTTTAAGATTCAACTGAAAATTTTTTATAAAAACTTTTTCTTTAAAGCCAAACACAATCCGCTTATATTGTAAAACAGCAGATTTTGTCTAAAAACAAGATATTTGGGAATAAAATGATTTTGCATTAAAAAAATAGCTTATCGTACCTACTTAAAAATTATTTTTTTCACAAGTGCAAAGTTGGTCCGCCATTAGGAGAATTATTTTTTAATTAGCATTAAACTTCAATCTGCAGTTTTCAACTTTATTAAATAAGTTAAACCTTGCCAACAAAGAAATATTTATTTATCATATAGATTATTTCTTAAGACTTTGTAAACCAACCAAATAGATTCTGAAAAAAAATGTTATCTCCCAAAGCTAGTGTAGTTATCCGTTGGAGCAATCTTTTGATGCCCCTACTTTAAATAATATGTTGTTTTTTTATCATAGATAAAATAAGCAATAGGGTACTAAATTACTTATAATTCTTACCCAGGATAACCAGGATGATTGATGATTGTTGCGACATTTTTAGTTTGCTGTCCTACAACGTTTGCATCGGTTAAAAGCAAAATTCCGGCCACGACTCTTAAGTTAGATGCAGCTGTTCCAGTGGTACAATGTGCAGCTGTAACAATCCATCTAAAAAAAGATAAATATAAATAAGTAAAATAAAAAAAATATATTCTTGCAGCTACAGTAAAAGTTACAAGATAGAAAGACAGATTTTTTGTTCAAGTTGCATATATTTTTTGTGCTTATCAGAAAACCAAACAATATATATATATATATATATATATATATATATATATATATATATATATATATATATATATATATATATATATATATATATATATATATATATATATATATATATATATATATATGATATATATATATATATATATTATATATATATTTACATAGATTTTCTAATATTAAAATTATATACAAAACCCTCCATTTTAACGGAACCCCGGACTTTCTGACACCAAGTTTAATATTAAAATTATATGGCAAAAAATACCTAATTAAATTTTTCGAGAAATCCGAAACAAAATTGTGTTTTTGTCGCCATAATTTAGATATTGGAATTTTCTAATTATGGTCTTTTTAATATAACTCAGGTAGAAGGCGTATGATCAAATATGAAGTAACGTACCTGCAAAATTTATTGCATCCCTTCATAGTATGCCTAGCCATATATTTTAATTACCTATTTTACTTTAGTTTATTCTTGTGTGTTAAAGTTTCCATATGGCTTCTCAAAAAAGAAAACATTTATCTTTCAAAGAAAAAATAAATATTATCGCGAAAGTGAAAAATATAGTTCAAGTGTCCGAAAACTCGTAGAAAAGTTCCATGTCGGAAAAACAGGTTTAAAAAAATATAAACCAAATAAAGGAACTTTTTGAGAAAAGTGGAAACGAATCACAAAAAAGAAAATTTCCAAAAACCGATGGGTTAGCCATTGATGACGCAGTTTTTAATTGGTTTTGTAATGTACGTAACAAAAACATTCCGATATCTGGACCTCTACTTAAAGAAAAGGCATTGGAGGCAGCCCAGAGTTTGAAATTATTGAAGTTCAAAGCTTATAATGGTTGGTTGGAAAAATTCTGTCAAAGGCACGAAATATTTTTTAAAACAGTGTGTGGTGAATCTGCAAACATAAACCTGGAAAATGTTGACGATTGGAAGATTAAATTAAAGTCAATAATAAAGGATTATTCTCCCAGAGACATATTTAACGCTGACGAAACAGGCCTTTTTTTCCGAGCACCTCCCACAAAAACATTTGCATTGAAAAATGACAGATGTGCAGGAGGAAAATCTGCGAAAGAACAACTAACGATTCTGCTGTGCTCAAATATGGAAGAAGATAAGGAAAAGCCAGTAGTTATTGGTAAAAGTAAGAAGCCGAGATGTTTTGCAGGAGCACATGTGGACAAGTTGCCCATAAAATGGGTTTCTAATAAAAAAGCATGGATGACATTAGATATTATGGCAACATGGATAAAAGAATTTGATAGCAGAATGAAGAAGCAAAATAGAAAAGTACTTTTATTTTTAGACAACGCAACTTCTCATCCGAGAATTACATCAGAAAACGTGAAACTGATTTTTCTTCCTCCAAATACCACGTCACATTGTCAGCCTTTGGATCAGGGAATTATTCAAAACTTTAAAGTCATTTATAGGAGTATGTATGACTGGAAAAATTATCGCCGGTGATGATAAAAAACTGTTTTGTTAAGTGTGGGTTTAATAATTGTGATAGTGAGATAAGCAAATGTTACGATATTGAGGACGATATTCCCTTAGCTTTTTTATTTCCAAATTTTGGTGGAGGTAATGTTGATTTAAATTCATATTCTTCAATGGATAATGTTTTATTCACGGAATGTTCAAATATTTCAATTACTGACTGCATTATTGAAACCTCTAAAACAGTAACGAAATAGAAACTAAAAAAGGAAAATGTGGAACTTGAAATTAGCCCTTTAAGTATTTTAGATGTCCATAAAAGATTAAAGGATGTTGAAAATTATTATTTAAGTTCAAATAATTTTAATATGGAATACGATGTTTCTCAAATTCTACTTAAATGCGAATCAGAAATACTCAACAATAAAATTAAAAAAAACAAAACAAACAACAATTACAGATTATTTGAAAAAGTAGCCTATCTGTTCTTAAGCATTTACGTATAATTATTTAAAATTATGTAGTAATACTCTTATTGTCTTTATAATAATAATTATTATGTAGTTATGTGTTATAGATACGTAATAAAAGTTCTGTTATTTTTTTTTTGTAACAAACATGATTTTTTTTTGTTTATATATTATATATGTATATATAAATAAATATATAAATATAATTATAAATATATTAACAATATTACGTATTATTTTTGGTTTTATTTTTCCACCCCTCCAAATACCGGGCACCTCCATATCACTCTATTGTTTTGCGGTCTCTCTTCGTTATTCCCAGCACGTTGCGTTCCATTGATCGTTGTGCTACCTGAAGTTTTCTTGTAATATCTGTTTTAAGTGTCCAGGTCTCACATGCATAGGTAATAACTGGTAGTAAGTATACACTGGTCAAATGCTTTCTTTTTTAGTAGAAGTGGCATTCTGGATTTGAATATAACTGAATTTCTTCCATATGCACTTCACGCTTACTTGATTCTTAGGTTGATTTCTGGTAGTAGGGATCCTGATTTATGTATTAGGTGGCCCAGGTATATGTATTCTTCTACTATTTCCATATTTGTGACATGCGCATTGCGCATAACCTAATTATACCTCTGGTAGCATAGCGGTCGTAGGCAAAACACAAATTGGATGGGTCACTGGAAACCCTAGTTGCCCAGTAGTAGACACTATATCTTTCTAAACTCAGGAAAATCTTGGTAAAAATTACAGTTTTATAAGGCCCGGTACTTTTATTAATAGATCAAACTATTTTCCCAAAAAATTTCTATAATAACTATTGTTGTGACAACTGTAACCAATAAGTAAAACACTACTTATTAAAGTTACTTATAAATAGTTTAACCAAATCTTACATAACAAGACAGGAAATAACAAATAAAAGAAGAAATTGTTATAAACATGTGGGATAGATTAAGGTTTTCAATAAAACGAAAAATGTCGTTATTTTGTAACCTTACTAGGATTACAGAATATTTTAGAATTATCCAAAAGGTCTTACAATTCTCCTGTAATTAACTTTTATGCCGTATCCCTAAAGCAATGACTTACTCTGGAGAGATGATAGAACCTCCACAAATATGGCTAAAACTTATAATGACGCGTCCCTGAAGGGAAACTTGGTAGGGAAATTGATTTCTGGCTGCAGGATGTCCATTAACTACACGCAGTCCAGGATTAGTTGAAACCTCTGTTGCTAACGGATAGTATGCTGCCTGGAAAGATCCATCAGCTGAAATAAAAAGGAATAGTTTTATTAAAGACTATAATGGAATTATGCGTTTTCTACTTTCGCAGTCGGGCCGTTCCCAGCTTGATACGTTTAAATTTATGTTCTCTGAATTGTGTTAAATTTTCACAAGTATTTATGTGTGCGGACCACCAATGTTATATTATATCAGTGCTAAATAAAGGTTACTAAACATTATTTAAAAACATTCTGATAAAATAAAAAAATATATCGAATAGCACTATATATAAAGTACAGCAAATAAAAACAACAAATTTCCTCCCCACACCTTTAAATGGTTTTAATAAATTTATTATTTAAATTTTTTATTATTTCGATGACGATCTGACAAAAAGACGTAAGCGCCAAAAATATTAAAATGTATCTTTTTAGTATTTGTTTTAGAGGGAATCACGCTGAATTATTTGACACCCCGCTCGTAACCGAAAAACAATTATTCACCGATTTATTCGCAGTTACATTTGCTTAAGCGCCAAATTCCAAGACATAACCTTAATTTACTCGTTCATAAGCAGTTGTAAGCAACACGTGGTGTCTGTCTTTTTTCTTAATTTGCAGGTAATTACAACGATATTTTAGCAATGTTTTATGTGTTATACTTTTTTATTAACATTTTTTAATTGTTAGTAAAGTAAAGACTTATACTAGATTTTAGTAAATGCGTTAGAATTCATGTTTATTTAGGTGGCGCTTAAGCAGTTTTTGAAGTGATAAATTCAGCTGCTTAAGCGACATTACTCTGTGTTAAACTATAGGGCGCTTCTAAACGAATTTGAGTAAATTTCTGATTCGCAAATGGGTTCCACAATTGTTTTGTTTCAAAATATTCTGTCTGATTATTAGGAAAATAATTTAACTTTATATACAAGTACTTAGTTTCTTTCTAATTTGTGATTTTTAAATCTCGTTTATAGTATGGCGCTTACGCAATACATATTGTTTCAGAATGGCTAGTCGTGGAAAAAAAATTTTGAGCTTATTGAAAACCGAAAACACAGAAAAAAACGTAGTTGCAGAAAACAGTTTCGAAAATCTAATTGATCAAGCTCTAAATGACGGAATCCTTTTACTAAATAATGACGATCCCTATAATAATGCAGTAAATAATATTATTATAGAAGAAAAAGAGGTATTACCAGACCAATTCACAAATTTGACACCGACTGAACATTTTACAACAAATAATGCTTCCTGTAGCCTCCTTAGCTGTGAAAAAGAAGCCGAATACCGGAATGAAAATATTAATTATAGTAGAATAGAGGAAAACTGTTCAACACTATTTAGCACCAATTTTGAAAAATTTGCTGTTTTTCCTGAGGTTAGGAATCAGGAAATCGAAAAAAATGAGTTAAAGTGCTTGAATCATAGTACCGAAAAAAAACTTGTTCCATACAGTAGCAGCTCTTCCGAGAGCGAAACAGGGTTTGAATCATTTAGAGATAGTGAATCTCCTTCAAATGGTAATGAGACATCGTCGTCCATATCCAGCGATTCCTTTGGAAGAGGTAAACGTAAAAAGAAGAAAGCGACCACTAAAGCTGTAAATAAAAGAAAAAAAAATCTTGGTTTAGAATACAAGAACTACAAAGGAGAACAAATTCCTTCTAAAACTCCGAGTGCAAACCCTTGTTATGGCAAAAACTGTCAAAATAATTGTAATTTATTTACTTTTGAAGAAAGAAAAAACTTATGCATGGCTTTCTGGGACATGGGTAATACCACTTCTCAAAAGTCGTTTATAAATGGATGTGTAAAAATAAATCCAGTTAAACGGAAGCGAACTTCGAAAACAGAATCAAGAAGATCATTTACTTATGAACATTACCTAGTAAGAGAAAACACCCAAAAAAAAGTCTGCCAACAATTCTTTATTTCCACTTTAGGGATAACACAACGAGTTATCAGAAACGCATTAAAAGGAAAATTAGAGGAAATTAAAGACTCTAGAGGTACACATGAACCCAAACACAAAATTACCAGTTTACAAAAGCAGCAGCTTGACATTTTTATTAGAAGATTACCTGTTGTACCCTCACATTATTGTAGGGGGTCAAGCTCAAAGCTATATTTACCTGCTGATATAAAAACATTTACGAATTTGTATAACATGTATTTACAGGATAACCCTCAAAAAATTAGCATTTCGAGTTTTAAACGAATAATAAAAAAAGAATATAACATAGGAATACACGTACCTAAAAAAGACAAATGCGTTACATGTGAAAGGTATAAACATTTGCTACCAACTTTAAAAACTCCGATAGAAGAGGAAAAATATTTAAGCCACATTCAGAGCAAAGATGATGCCAAAAATTATTTCCTAAGACAACAAAAAAATTCCAATCCATCAACTGTCATTGCCACTTTCGACCTTCAAAAGGTATTAACAACTCCACATGGCTCTAGCATGTTATTAGGTTTCTCAAGGAAATATGCCTGTTATAATTTTACGATATACGAAAGTGGTACCTCAAATGGATTTTGTTACTTTTGGGGTGAGAAAGATGGTAAAAGAGGATCAAATGAAATTTGCAGTCATCTTTTTAAATACCTTAGTCAGTTAGATGAAGCTAAAAAAATTGAAAATGTGCACTTCTTTTGTGATAATTGTCCTGGCCAAAATAAAAATAAACAGGTAATGGCTATGTTGGCATATTTTTTAAGTGTTGCAAAATTTGTTAAAAAGATAACCGTAACATACTTAGTACCAGGCCATACCTATATGCCAGTAGATAGTATACACGCCATTATCGAAAGAAAAGTTAAAAATATGATGATACAAGCACCATCCGAATGGCCCACAATAATAAGAAACGCACGAATTAAACCCAAACCATACGAAGTCATTGTTGCAAAGTACACTTCAGTGTTAGATTGGAAAGTTATTGTTCCCGCAAAAAAACTTAAGGATACAGAAGGTAATGATCTCAAAATTTCCGAAATGGTAGAAATGACTTTTGAAAAAGATTGCCCAAATATAAAAATAAAAAAATCTTACAAAGAAGATGAAATACCTTTTGCAGTTCCATTTCTAATTAAGATGGGAAAAGAAGTACCGAAGTGCTACCAGTGTGAAATACCCATAAGCAAAAAAATATGACGATTTAACGCAACTTTGTAGAAACTTTACTATTGAATCCCAGTATCATAATGAATACTTTTCGTTAAAAAGCCAAAGTTCCGTTCCAGACACTTTACCCGAGACCGACATTGAAGACCCTGATTAAAGATATATCACGATAGACTGTGATTACCACTATCTCTTACAAAGTTATTTGTTCTATAATACTGTAATTATATTTAAGTTTAAAAGACTACAATAAAATAATGTTTATATGAAAAAGAAAAATCCTGCGCTAATTCTTAAAAATATAATATACTCATGGACAGAAATATTGCATAATCTTGAAATTTGCCATAAGACCCAATACTAAAAGGCTTTGCCAACAATATTATTTATCTATATTACCATTTTCATCATCATCAAACAAAGTACCGAACTAAAATCTGAAGTGTTAAAAAAGGACAATCTCACAGTTGTGTATCATTACAGCATTTGTAGTGTTACTGATAAACCGCATAGAGTGTTACAAATTTCTGAATCAATATCGGCCTTTTAATTACTATTGCATTCCTTTTTTTGAAACAATAATGTTTTATTGATACATAACTGTAAGATTGTTCTTTTTTAATACCTTATGTTTTAGTCACCTTGTTTCACAATTTTTATGTGGTAATATAAATATTTTTGGTGCAACCTATTACCATTGCGTCTTATGGCAAATTTCAAGATTTTTCGATATTTTTGTCCATGAGTGTATTTTTAGTTTTGACTGATTTGTATTTAAGGTTTATGCGTTTTCATTTCTTATTTTTGGTGTTATTTATATATCGTTAAAAAAACGATAGAAAAGCCTTTTCGTTATTCTTTCATTAAAATAAATATGTTTTTTTTTATTTCATTATAAGATTAGGATATATTTTTATTTATGTTAAAAATATAAAACAGTTTGCTAAATAAAAAAATATTTTCTTAGTACTATTATTTTTATTCTTTGCGGCGTAAGTAACCTGCATCATCCTGGTGTTTACCGATAAACTTAATAATTGTCCCATAAGCGGGTTCATTTTTCGGTACGTATACCAAGGGTGGTAAACCTACAGGTACGCCTCGTAGCGTATGACGATCAAAAATTTTCAAAGGTCAGATTTATTACTAAATTGGATTAAACAGAACATAATTTCTAAGAAATGACGTAAACGCACAAATCGAATTAAATTAAATTGCGCAGCATGTTAAGTTTTTATCATAAACAATCTATTCAACTATGTAACGTCATGAAGACATTATCTACGCCTAAAATTGACTTTAAACGACAAATGGTTCTCAAGAAACGACGTAAGCGACACAAAACGGCTTTTTTCAAATTAAATTACAATTCGCAGATTTATGTTTTTATATAAACAATTTGGTCTCTTTAACCATGGAACAATTATCACTGCCATGATAACACGACTAATTTAAAAATAAACAGTTTTTTTACCTTCCTGTAAAATTTCTTAAGTGGCGCTTACGTCTTTTTGTCAGATCACCATCGATTTGTTTAAAAAATAAAAAAATAATAATAAATTCGGTGTCTTTTAAATCAATTTTTCTAAAGTAATGGAATAAAATAAATAGTAAAACCCATATATATATATATATATATATATATATATATATATATATATATATATATATATATATATATATTATATATATATATATTTATATATTTATATATATATATATATATATATATATATATATATATATATATATATATATATATATATATATATATATATATATATATATATATATATATATAGTGGTTTTATTAATATAATTCTAATAAGGTCATTAAAATATCCGAACCGTCAATAAAGATGTAAAAAAAAGATGCAAAAGAATTTAAAAAATGGTGCGGTAAGTGCAAAGCTAATTTCATTTCTATAAATAAATATTCACTACATATTATATTGCCTTTTGTATCAAAATAAAAACTGCGCTTTTAAAAAAAAATTAAACTTTTGATTTTAAGGTAGTTTTGGGTTATTTTTAAATTATGCGTTAATTTTGCGTCGAATAATATTAAATTTTTTATGCACAAAATTGTACCTATGTGTCTCGCACATAAGTCAAGGTGGCTGCTAGCTCTTAGGCTATTAGCCCACCAATCTGTTTAATGGAATAACTGCCCTTATACGACCTTTAAACAGTGTAAAGGTTAAGGTTTCTAACAAATATAACTTGACACTTGCTTTTCTTTGTGCTAAAAGTGCAATACTCATAAACGTTTAGATACCAAACCTCCGATGTCAAATAGGGTTTTAACAAACATTAACCATTTCTACCTACCTCATCACTATAATGCCAAATTTTACCGTTTTATTGATAGGGTAATTAGACTTATTACGTTAGAAAATAAGGTTGCCAACCGTCCTCCTTTAAACCAAAATGTGCTCCGTCCTCCGCAGCTACTGCGGAGGACGCAATTGTCCTCCTTTCTGTGTCATGTGTTGCTAATTTTTGAAGAAATTATTTCACAATTAATTGTCAAACATTTAAAAGACTAAGTTTAAAATTAAGTCTAGAAAAAAAAAAGGGTTTTTTTTGGTTTTGATGTTAGAAACATGAATAATCGTTATTTGAATCAAAATGAAAAGAAAATGAATCGTTTTTTACTTTTTAATGATAATGTTTTTAACTACATTGAAAAGCTTTAAATATACTGATAACAGTATATTGGTTAAGTTGAGAAATGTCTCTTTAGACCCGATTTAGAAAAGTTTCCTTCTTTTTAGTTTTTTTTTGTCAGTTTAATAGGAGAATTAAATTAATAAGATGCAGTTAACCTGGACAACTTATTTGACAAAATTTAAAATGTAAGAAGAACCTATTTTTAAACAAATATTTAGAATTTTACACAACTAGCCAAATTGGTCTTTTATTTTTCAAAATATAACAGGTTCTGAAAATGTATTTGTAATTATTTCTTTTGCTGTAAGTCTTCCTGAAATTATGGGGCAAAAATTGATAAAATCTGAACTGCTTAGAGTTTTATCGGACAATAAAAGGCAACGAACGAGTTCGGATGCAGCTAGGAACCAACAAATATATAAATACAAGTATTTTTTTTATTAAAATCTTATTTTTTTATTCCAAGAATACATTCTCATCTCAAGAAAACTTTTTAAGTTTAAGTATGCTGTTTTCGTTTTATAATTTTAGGTATTTTTTTTTATTTCTATTAATTTCTAGAAAATTTGTTTTTTATGTTTGGTTTGGAAGTTAAAATTATTATTTTTTCAAGTCAAGAGTATACAGTGTGTCCCAAATTGGGGGGAATGTATGGGGATCTTGGAAACCACGATAGATAGAATATCGGTTAAATGGGAAAAGTTTTGGACAATTATGTTAGTAAGCTAATCCCGTTTACTACATGGTTTTATCTATTCAGGTTTTTGAGAAATTTTGAAAAAACCTGCAACATGCATTTTTGAAAATCGGCCATATTTTTTATATAAGTGAAAATTTTTCAAATCTGTAAAAACTTCTTTAAAGCAAGATTTTTTTGTAGAATATGACCGTGTAGTCAATTTTTATTTTCTACGTTTCGGGTTTTTAGAATCATCATCAAATTTATTTTTTCATATGGCCGCTATATTGGATTTAAAAGTTTATAACCTTATTTATTTAAAAAAACAAATATTTTCTTAGTTGGCCTTGATTCCGGCGAACGTCATTTTTTTTGTAAACAATAAAATATTAGTAATTGTCAAAATAGATAAGCTGAACAGATAGTTTACAGAAATGGGGTTTCGCGAACAAGCTATACCGTTAATACGTGTTACAACAAACTACACGTCAAGTTAATTGAAACAAGTAAAAACAAAAACAATGAAAAGTGGCTAAACTAAAATGGAGATTCCTACTAAAATGGAGATGTAAAATAACGACCTAAAAATTTAAAATGTTGTCCATTTCACTCAACATATTTACGATATTTTTTAAATAGTCTTAACTACCTATGAATGGTTGACTTAGGTATGTGGAATTTCTATCAACATCCCTGGCTGAAGATGTTGGATTTTCGTTAAAATGTTGGTTAACTGCAGCATCTCGTTGTCGATTTTTTTCAAAGTTCTTCTTAGGTCGTGGTTTATTGTCGAAATACGTTTGCGCAGCTATATTAACATTTCTATTGCGTTGGAAATAACGTTGCAAAATATCAGGTTTTTCTTAAAATAATTAACCATTTTACAAAGTTGAAAAAATTGTAATAACGTACTGAGTAACTTGATAATAACGATAGATTACATTCGCCGGAATCAAGGCCAACTGAGAAAATATTTGTTTTTTGAAGTAGATGAGGTTATAAACTCCTAAACTATAACATGTTACACATTGTTGAAATCAGAATTAAAAGCACTATTTGGCTGCGAAAAAATCCAATATGGCGCCTATATAAAACATTAAGTTGATGATGATTCTAAAAACCCGAAACGTAGAAAATAAAAATTGACTACTCGGTCATATTCTACAAAAAGTTTAGAAGTTTTGCAGATTTAAAATTATATCTATTCACTTATAAGAAAAATATGCTGATTTTCGAAAATCATGTTTCAGGTTTTTTCAAATTTTTCAAAAACCTAAATAGATAAAACCATGCAGTAAACGGTATTAGCTTACTAACATAATTGTCCAAACTTTCCCCATTTAACTGATTCTATCTATCATGGTTTCCAAGATCCCATACATTTCCCACCAATTTGGGACACATGTATAATATTTCTGTTAGTTTATGAGAAAAAAATAGGTATCTTTTTTATTCTATTATTTTATTTTGCATGTTATAAAAATAAAATAACTAATTAATGATTTATTTAGGTACGTCTCCTACATAATTCATTTTATTCTTTTAATTTCAAAGAAAAAATTATAATTGTCAAAAATATTTTAAAAATTTATAATTAGTATTATTTTAAACGCCAAACGATTAAAATTGTTATGCTAAAATATTTTTAAAAAAGTTAAAGCACTTAAAACTTTTCATGTGTCCCCCTTTAGGTCCTTGACTAGTTGGCAACCATATTAGACTATATGTTTTAAGATACTTTGATTAGTTTTGGTGAAATAAAAAAAATATATCTTACCCAAGGCAAAGGCCACCAAAGTACTCAATACTAGAACTATTTTCATTTTGGATGCTGTCTTAATGGACTACATATCAAAAATTTGCTATCTATTTTATACTTATTTAAGAAAAACCAATTTGTTATCAAATTATTTGAATACTTTAATCTTTATTTTAAATAATTTACAACCTGTTAATAATATAATTAATCAAGCGTTGAAGTACAAATAGTTTTTTTTAATTCCTATTTTAATCGCTTTACAAACAATAAATGGTAATGATATCTCTAGGAGAAAATATTTTTTTAGTATCTGCAACACAATTGACTGCGAATACCAAAAGATACAAGTTAATAAAAACCCTTTAGTATGGCGAAGGAGTTTATATGCCGTGAATCTATGTTTGAAATATCCAAAACGGTTCCCGGATACAATGGCGGATTCAGAGAGAGGAATGGGACGATTGCACCTCCTCTCCCGTCAACCAAAAAAAGGTGGTAAAATAAAAAACGAGTTAAAACTGGAAGAACGTAACTGTTGTTGCTGTACTTAATTAAAAATTAAAAACTTTTATGTTTCCCGTTGCATTTGGTTAGGCATTAGTTATTTGGAAAATAATGTGGTCGCTATTATAGGTAGGTCTACTAGTCAGAAACGAATGAAAAAAGTGCACCTGGCAATATTTTCAAAATGCATAGATTTGCATACAAATTTGGGAAAGACGTAACAAACCCTCCTCTTCAAAATCTATATTATGCCGATGGGCGCTCGGGCGCTGTTTATTTTTTAGGAGTAAAAACTACCCTTTATTGCTAAAACCTATAAAACTATTCATTAAAGCTACATTACACAGAAAAAAACATATTATCAAATAGAGTATTTAGATATTTTTATTTATATTTATTTAAATTGAGATTACCGATTCTTATTTGAAGAAAGCCACCTTAAAAGAAATATTTCAAAATGATTAATAAAATTATTTCATATCCTCAGAATATATTTTCACTTTAAAAATACAGTCTAAAGCTAAGACTTTCATGATTTTGGTGTGAACTTCTTTGTTCTTCAGTATAAAATAACATATAATTTTACTTTGAATTTCAGTTACTTTTAAAATAAAAACTGGTGATTTACAATAATTAAAATGACATATCATTTAAAGAACGCGTCCTGTATGTTCAATTTGAAACATTTGGATTGCTCAATTTGAGAATATATTTGCAATATAATCTAAATATAAAATTTTTGAAATTCGGAAATTTTAATTTCTAAAAAGTCCACCTACGATGTACCCCGATTGGCACCGGAAACTGGCGGTGCTCGGTTTGCCCGGTCATTCGTGTGATTATAGATCAAGGTGAAGGGTATAGCGAAATTTAATCGGACTGTTGTAGTCTCGTTGCACGTGTTTTTGTTTTGGGTGTTTGTACGATTAAATAATGGGAGTTGAAGACATTTTAAAACAGTGGGGATGTGATAGTGTTATCCAAGTCTTCAAAGGTAAGTATTTACACCATTGTTTTATAAACTGTTGTCTAAAAAACCAAGGGTCGATAGATCTCAATTGTCACCAAAACAGGCATTTTTTATTTAAATAAACTTACCTATAAGAGCATACGCTTTTGTTTCGTAACTAAACATGTTAGATATTAACTGATTAAAAACACTACTAAGTACATTGTATAAACCATTAATATTGTTACAGGCTACAGAATATGAGTACAGAGTGTGATAAAATTCAGTATACCTAACAAACAATGTATACATATACCTACCTACATGTCTAATAAATTGTATATTTTTAGGCATTATTTTTAAAATAAAAATTTCTTATTTAACTATTCAAAAAATCTTAAATGGAATTGAAAGGCATTGGCGCGTTACATTTTTTAAAACTTGCCAGGTAGGAATTAGGTTGCCGCGAGACACGAGATACGAGACGTTCGTCTCGTCTCGTCTCGTCTCGAAGCCATTTTGTCTCGTCCGAGAGCATTTTGTTCGAATTTCGAGACGAGACGAGACGAGATAAAATCCTTCGAGACAAGGTCGAGACGAGACGAGACGAGACATCTCGAAAAATTTTAATGACTAAAACTAACAATATATTTCTAGTTCTTAAGAATTATACAGGTTGTTTAAGATTTAGTGTTACAAACTTCGACAGCAGTTGGATCTTGCAAAAAATAAGTTTCTATAAACATAGGTCAAGAAATGCATCATTTCAAAAATACAGGCTGTTAAAAAAGAAGCTAAAATTAATTGCTTTAAATTAAATTACTCTGTGGTTTTATAATTTTTTAAATTTTGAATATTTCACTCATACACATATTTTCCCAAAAATGGTATTATGGAAAAATTACAGCAAATTCCACGTTGTTAGGCAACGTGATTTTTCCACTTACTGTCAAATTGACAATACGAAATTTTTTAATAATAATGACGGTTTGTTAAATTAATATTTAATTTTGTTAATAAACTTTATCTACTTGAGTTTTTGATTCGTGAAAATTTTAAAAACCGCTCGTGCTTTAAAATTAATCGATATTTTTTTACTCATGTGGTATTTTTAAAAATTTCACTCGCCCTCAGACTCGTGAAATTATAAGAAAACACGCTATTGTAAAAAATGTTCGGTAATTTTTAAGCACTGTGGTATTACCCCAATAAAACAACCTAAAATACAACTATTTTGTCTCCTGATTTTTTTTTTAAATTTTGCTTTGCTTTCAAGAAAAAAATTAAAACCGATTCTTTTTTATACCCTTTTGAAAAGTAAAAGTTTTAATTTGCCTCTCGAAAAAAACTTAAATAACAAAAAAGTTGTATTTTAAGTTGTTTTATCAAAATAATTTTTTTAAAAATTATGTACAATAAAAGCTTTTTTTTTAACTTTGGCCTGCGTTTTCCAATTTCGAAACGATATATTCGAACTTAGTTTATAGAGATTTTTTTTTGCAAGATCCAACTGTGTAAAGATTTTCAAACATTGTCAAACACCCTGTATAATTATAAGAAAAATTTCTAGAAAACATTTTACCTGTGTTTTGTAATAGAGTTTATGACTTATTTTTCATTATTTTTAGATTTTTTTTTCTATTTTGTGACATTTTTATGTCACTTATATTTCTATATTTTTATTTTAAATAAAAAAATAAATTATTAGTTCATTATTTTATTTTTAGTTGCATATTGTGGGTGTCCGTAAAGTCTGAAATCACCAATTTTTCGAGGCAACTACACAATTTTAAGAAAAGTCAATCACGTCAACTTTTTTTAAAGGCGGAAAAAAAATATGCATTTATACAGGGTGTTCCATTTTTAAAAAATATTAATTCATCTTCTTACTTCTTACAAGCTTCAAACACAAGAATGATCTAAGGAAAAATGTCAAAACATTTTAAAAAGGCAACCGCTCTATAGATCTTTAAATAGTAAAAAACATGCAAGAACTATTGCCGCATCCCGAATAAAACGGTGTGTCGGCAAAGTATACAGGCGGCGCGGCGGCACTTTTTGATGCCTATGCAGAGGGTTGTTTTTGAATGTTTTTCTGTTACTTTTTGCCGCTATTATGTTTTAAAAAGTTTTAACACAGCTTACTTATTTTAATTTAAACTGAAAACAATGCATCCTCCTTAAAATATATATTGCTTGGAGCAGATTTTGCAATTAGTTTGTAGGTATATAGTAACAGGGTGAGTCAACGATGGCGAGGAGTAAGTAATTTAATGCCTTGAATATAAGATGTGTAGATAATGTGCTTATGTAAGTATTAGGTATATGGTTAAATAGTATGTTAAATTTTAACGATATTTTCAATTAGAAAGGGAACATTCATAAAGTGTTAGGGTGCTACAAAATTATTTTTTTAAAATTTAAAATAGAATACCTATACCTACTCATATTTTTACAGTTTTGGATTATATTTATATAATTCTAGAAATTCCTATACCTACTTTACATTTTATACCCAGAAAAGTATGTAAAGAATATTGTCATTTAGGATAGTTTGGGTATACTTAATTATTATGGAAAAAGTTAAAATTGGTAAAAAAAATGAGATTGAACATTTTTAGAATTAAACATTGGAATTAATAATGTCATGATAAAATATGTGTGTTCCATTTAAACAATATGTCTTTTTATCACCATCTTGTGCCCTGTGCAGACATTTAGTTTAAAATGGTAACTTTATAAAAATAAAAGTCGACGGGCCAAGCATTTTTATAAAACTTCGGATCTTATTTTTATTAAAATTATCCTATACATTACTACTACACTGTATATTGAAATTAATTTAATTGAAATAAACCAAAACAACTCGAGACAAACGAGAAAAACGACGAGACGAGAAAAGTTTGTCTCGTTCGACCCTTGTCTCGTCTCGTCTCGAAAATATTATCTCGAATTTGAGACGAGACGAGCAAGTTTTCCCGTCTCGTCTCGTCTCGCGGCAACTCTAGTAGGAATATGGGTAAATAAATCGACTAAAGTCGTTCTAAGCAAACTGCTTTTAGTTGAGTATATTATTTTAAAAAATTTGACTCCCTGTAACCTGTAGGTACCCCAAACTGACATGGTTGAAAAAAAAACATACAAATAAAATTTATAATAATAATACATATTATGTATCTTGCTTTCTATATATTGTATAAGCCTGAGTATCTTTACATTTTTATTAAATTTTGGAGTACCTAGTAAAACCTAGTATACTATTTGAGAGACAGTTTTTTGAATTAATTATATTTGAAAACTTTTTGTACTTGTGGTTTGTCGCCCCTGTATAAGTATAGGAGTTAATTTACTTTAAATAAATTTTAACATGCATTTTATTTTTATTTATCTGTATGTTGGTATAGAAATCTGATAAAAACCCCCCAAATTTATTATTACAGGAAAATGTGTTGCTTAATATTTCAATTTTAGCATTTCTTTCGAATGTTTATTTTATTTTTTTGAAAACGTCATAGAAGAAGACCAGTTGCCAGAGTTGTCCGGGGGCCTTTTAAAGAACTAATCCCGTTGGTTCCTCGAATGGCTCTTCAAAGAAAAATAGCTGAATTGATTTTTATTTCGTTATGAAGTTGAGAACAAGACTGTTTTTTTCCAAGTAGAACTTAAAGTTAATTCTTCTATAATGAAAATTATATTTTGTTATTTAACAATTTTTAAAAAGTTTAGCAAGATATTTTTTTATATTTTACCTGTTGTTTTTTTGTAGTTGTCAGGAAACCGTTATAATTATAATGGACTTTTTTAACACAGCGAAAAACTTTAAAAAAATTGTATACCTATATTAATGTTAGCTAAACGTAATAATGGATTTTTATCATTTTTAAAAAAGTAACTATATTTTGTATTTAATTTTTAATGAAATTGTTGTTTGGGGTCAAATGTTGAGGTCATTTTTAAACATTATTTTTTTAAAAAATTTTAAATACGAAAAAATCAGGTCACGTTAAAAAAGAATGGTTCAGTTATTAGTGCAGCAGCTTTTCTTTAAACGTATTAACAGGGTGTAACAAATTCGAGGATGAGGGGAATCTTAAAAACCGTAAGAGATTGGGAGGTTGGTTAAATTAAGGTAAAGTTGCGCATTCATTTGTTCAAAAAATGCCGTTTTATAATGTGTATTTTCCGAAATTCCAAAATATACGAAAAAAAAAAAAAATTTTAAAAACCTTTTTAACCCTTTTTATTAACCGATTTTAAAATTAATAACACATCTAATAGCCACTTTATTTGCAACATTAGTTTTTTGGATTTAATTCAACGTTTAATTTTATGACGACCATCATCAACCTTTTTTTTTTTCTTGTGGACGCCATTTGGGTTTTTTTTTGTTTTGAGTTTCTTATTGAATGACCTATTCAACGATGTATCACACCTGCATATCAGATTTGTGGTTCGGTATTTAAATTAAGAAGTAATGAGAGTGAAAGAGATCCTATATGGCGTACACAAGAAAAATAAAGTTGATGATGGTCGTCAGAAAACGAAACGTTGAATGTCAAACCAAAAGCATAATATTTAGCGGAAATAAAGTGGCTATGTGAATGTGTTATTAATTTTAAAATCAAAAAAGGGAGAAAAAAAAATACATTTTTCAAAATTTTGGTTTTTCCCGTATATCTTTGGAACTATTCGGAAAATTTACACATTTTAAACGGCATTTTGTAAATGGGAACTTTGTTATTAACCGATTCGTATTCCATGGTTTCCAAGATCCCCATGGATACACTAAATTTGTTACCCCCCGTACAATTCTAGTTCAAAAATGTAAGATATTAAACCGAACATGTTCAAATTATTAAATTAAATAGTTGATATTTTCATTTTAATATTAAAATCACTAAATAAAAAAAAAACCTACTTAATAAAGATTTGCTATAATAAAACCAAAATTTAAATATTTAATTTGATTATATTTATATTCTTAGAAATACAAAATTGGTGATTTAAAGTATGATATTTTTCTTTTAAATAAGGCGTAATTTTGCTTTGAAAAGTTGTTTTTTATTTTAAACATATTTAACATTTCCGAATTAACTTATTAGATTCGGTAGAATCTTCAATATAAAAAAATCATATATTTATTTCTAAAGAAACGTTCGACTTATGCTGAGTTTAACATATCTTCATTCTAAATCTTTATAGTAACAATTTGATTGAATTGCATGCATAGAAATAAATCTTTCATATGTTACAAATAACGATTGTGTATTTAATTTAAATAAATTTAAATGAAGATTTTAAATTCTCAAATTAAAACAATATAGTCTGGGGATATACAAAGCTAAGATAAACCTTATACTTTTATTATGCTTAAATTTAGATATTCTTTTTTCCGTAAAGTTGAGAAAAAATTTTACTCAAATAGGTTAAAAGTATATTTTGTTTCTTTGAAACATTATTTAAATATTTTACCCTTAAAAATAAACCCCCATTGCTTTTTAAATTTTTTAAAAAATACCTTAAAAAATTAATATATTATCACAGTGTTTGCAGAAAAATTTGGGATTAAGCTTAGTTTTCCCTTCTTTCAAAAATTTCATTATGCTAAAAGCAGCTTTTTTTTTTTTTTAGGCGAAAAAATACCTCTTTTTGCAAAACTTTCAAAATATTCATATTAAAGTTAAGTCACATAAAATCAGGCTCAAATATGTTAAAAAATAGGTATTTAATTTTTGAAACATTATTTAATATATTTCAGCCCTTATTATGATTTAATAAGAAACAATTATTTTCACTAGAAAATTAACATATTTCCGAAGTTCTAATTAAAAAAAAAGACTGTTCAAAAGTATTACTAATTTAATTTTGTAATATTTTTATTCTTAAAAATCACCCTTACAATATTACAATGCAAAAAAAGTAAAAACCCCGAATATTTTAAAAAAAACATCGAATCGCATAAAAAGTTAGAATTGTTGATCACCCTTAAAGTTGCATTACGCTGATAAGCACTTTTTTTTTTTAGGGGGTAAGAAATACCCCATTACAAAACCTTTTTTAAAATTACATCACTTTCTATTAAAGCTTAACATCAGTAAAACTTGGCTCAAATAATTTTAATACTAAATGTTTAATCTTGAAAAAAAGTTGAACCCTTAAAAGTAACCCCATTATGGGGTTAATGAAAAAAAAATTAATGGAAAAAATAGAGAAATTACGTACAATTACATTTAAAAAATCTATTGAAAGGAGGAAAATATTTACAAAAAAAATGGGTTTGGGCTTTTAGAATGCTCCAAAAAATTGGTTTTAAAAAACTTTTTTAGTTTTGGATAAAAGTTTTTTTAAAAAGCCATTTTATTGGTTTTTAAAGAGCTATATATTAAAACTGTTTAAAACCTTTTTTAAAGGTCTAAAGGGGTGAAACAAGGTAGTGCTCGTCTATACACACGCGTTTTTAAACGTGTATATATCACTTTAATTTTTAAAATTTAATGTTTGTAATTTAATGAAATGAGTACAATTTGATAACCCAGTAATGTTTACGTATTTTTCTTAAGTTTTGAGTTATTTTAAAGAAAAGGCATTTTTATTAGAATTTGAAATTTGGTTTTCTTTGCAGCTGATTTTTTTTAAATTAAGCAATTTAAATCACTTTAAAAATTTTAAAAATGTATTTAAGATACATAAATAAAGAGAATTAAAAAAAAGGGGTAGACTAATTTTAAGGGGTGGTAATTAAAGGGGTTTTTTTTCAAAATTTTTTCACTAAAAATTTTTTGGCCCAACCCTATTTTAATCTTTCATTAATTTTTATTATATATACTTTTTCTAATGCAATTGCAAATGGTTAAAAAAAAGTTTTTATTAGTTTTTCTTAAAAAATACGTGATTTTGCGTGATTTGCCTTTAAACCCTCTAAAATTTTGTGTTTGATGAATAAATTAAGTTTAAAAAACCCAACTTGGTTTGTGTGGTCCCACAGGTTGGAACAAAAAAATTTTTTGGGTTTTTTTTAAAAAGCTTTTTTTTGTTATTTACATTTTTTTGGGGATAAAATGCATATTTATCGAGTTATTTGAAAAAAACGGATTAAAAACGTTTATTTTTTGACGAAAAAATTGGGCTTTATCGCGAATAAATCGAAAAATATGCATTTTAAAAAAAATTTCTAAAAAATTTTTGCTTAGAAATATTTTTCTATTGATTTCGGGGCAAAATATAAAAAATCCACCTCGGAGGTTTAAAAAAAGAGCCCTTCGGCATGTATAGATTTTTATCCTTGCTCTATTTCCTTCTAGGAAACTAGCTTTTTATGCTTTTAAAAATGACTTTAACAGAATATTTTCAAAAAATGCTACTATTAAAAAACAACTAATCCTCTGACGATCAATACGGAACGTAAAGCACTAAGCATAAGTTTAAATTCTTTATTTTTCAAAATCTATAAAAATCAACCGCATTTTTAGTTTTAGGATAATATTTAATCTCAGAAGTACAAAACGGGGGGCCACCCCAAAAGAGCTGACCAATAAAGATATATAAAAATTTTTTTATATTACAAGAATTATAGTCATTTTGCCCCTGTGCCTTAGTGGCGGGTTCAAATTGCTTTTTTTTCTTAAAAAAAACGTAAAAAAAACTTTTTTCAATATAACTTAAACTATTGATTTTAGAAAGAAAAAATTTTAATTAATTTTTTAATAAAATTTTTAGTTTTTTAGCTTTTTAAAAATTAACGATTTAAAATTTTCAAATATCTTAAAGGAAAAAATGTATTAAACTAAAAATTGCTTTTTTATGTTAATAAAAAAAAAAATGATTTGGGATTTTTAATACAGTATATACAAGTAAGTATACGAACTCATTCATAAAAAATTAATTCAATAGTTCTATTTATTGAATGAAACAAACTAATGCAATGTGCTATCAAT